>CAUYRT010044083.1:0-20000 GCA_963574885.1 Lepilemur ruficaudatus
CAGAGTAGATTTTTGAATGTAACAAGATAAGTCAACTTGAGTGGTAATATATTTTGGGAAATCAGTTCACTACAAATTGTGACTGTAAACATTGTACTGTAAATGCTTTGTAGTTTTCCCCCAATTAAAAAAAAAAAGAAAAAAAATGAATGGATTTAGAGGAGGGAATGCTCCCTAACTCATTCTGCAAAGCCAGTATCACTCTGATACCAAAGCCAGGCAAGGACACAACAAAAAAAGAAAACTAGGCTGATATGCCCAATGAACATGTTGCAAAAATTGTAAAAAAAATACTAACAATCTGAATCCAACAACACATCAAAATGATATACACCATGATCAGTGGGTTTTATTCTGGGAATGCAAGGATGGTTAATCATACATAAATCAATAAATGTGATTCACCACATGAACAGAATTAAAAACAAAAACCATGTGATCATATCAATAGATGCAGAAAAAGCATTTGATAAAACTCAGCATTCCTTCATGATAAAAACCTTAAACACACTAGGCATTGAAGGAACATACCTCAAAAATAAAAACCATATATGAAAAATCCATAGCCAACATCATACTGAATGGGAAAAAGTTGAAAGCATTCTCCCCTGAGAACTGGAACAAGACAAGGTTGCCACTTTCCCCACTCCTATTCAACATAGTACTGGAAGTCCTAGCCAGAGCACTCAGGCAAAACAAAGAAAAAAAAGTCATCCAAATTGGAAAAGAGAAAGTCAAATAATTTGTGTTTGCTGATGATATGATCTGATACCTAAAAAACCCTACGGACTCCTCCAAAAGACTCCTAGATTTGATAAATGACTTCTGTAAAGTTTCAGGATATAAAATCAACATACAAAAATGAGTAGCATTTCTATACACCAACAATGATCAAGCTAAGAACCAAATCAAGAACTCAGTCCCATTTACAATAGCTACCAAAAAAAGTATCTAGGAATGCATTTAACCTATGAGGTGAAATATATCTACAAGGAGAAACATAAAACACTGATGAAAGACATCATAGATGCCAAAAATAAATAGAAAAACATCCCATGCCAATGGATTGGAAGAATCAGTGTCATTAAGATGACCACATTGTCCAAAGCAATGTACAGATTTGATGTGTTTCCTATCAAACTACAGATGTCATTTTTCACAGAATTAGGAAAAACAATTCTAAATTTAACATGGAACCAAAAAAGAGCCCAAAGAGCCAAAAGCAATCCTAAGCAAAAAGAACAAAGCTGGAGGCATCATATTTCCTGACTTCAAATTATACTATAAGGCTATAGTAACCAAAGCAGCAGCGTACTGGTATAAAAATAGACACATAGATCAATGGAACAGAATAGAGAACCCAGAAATAAAACCATGTACTTAGAACCAACTGATCATCAACACAAGTGACAAAAATATACACTGGGGAAAGGACGCCCTATTCAATAAATGGTGCTGGGAAAATTGGATAGCCATATGCAGAAGAATGAAACTGGATGCCTATCTCTCACCATATACAAAAATTAACTCAAGATGGATTAAAGACTTAAATGCAAGACTTGAAGAAAACCCAGGAAAAACCTCTTCTGGACATTGGCCTAAGTGAAGAATTATGACTAAATCCTCAAAAGCAAACACAAACATAAATAGAGAAATTGAACTTAATTAAACTAAAAAGTTTCTGCACAGCAAAAGAATCAGAGTAAACGGACAACCCACAGAATCGAAGAAAATATTGGCAGACTATTAATATGTATCTGACAGAGGACTGATATCCAGAATCTGCAAAGGAACTTAGACAACTCAACAAGAAAAAAACAAGAACAAAAAACCAAATAGCCCTATTAAAAAGTGGGCAAAAGACATGAACAAACATTTTTCAAAAGAAGACATATGAATGGCCAAGAAACATGAAAAAAATACTCAAAATCACCAATCACTAGAGAAATGCAAATAAAAACCACAATGAGATACCATCTTACACCAGTCAGAATGGCTACTATTAAAAAGTCAAAAAACAACAGATGTTGTTAGGGATGTAGAGAAAAGGGAATGCTCATACACTGTTGGTGGGAATGTAAATTAGCATAACCTCTATGGAAAGCAGTATGGAGATTTCTCAGACAGCTAAAAATAGATCTACCATTGGATCCAGCAATAACACTACTAGGTATCTACCCAGAGGAAAATAAATTATTTTATAAAAAAGACACCTACACACGTATGTTTATTGCAGCACTATTAACAATAGCTAAGTCAAGCGTCCATTAACAGGTGATTGGATAAAGAGAATGTGGTATATATACATCATGGAATACTACTATTTAGCCATAAAGAAGAATGAAATCATGTCTCTTGGAGCAACATAGATGGAACTGGAGGCCATTATATCACATGAACTAATTCAGAAATAGAGTAAATTACTGCATGTTCTTATAAATGGAAGCTAAACAGTGGGCACACATGGACATACAGAGTGGAATAATAGACATTGTATACTCCAAAAGGTGGGAAGGGAGGTAAGGGATGAAAAATTACTCCTTGAGTACAATGTATACTATTTGGGTGATGAGTATACTAACAGCCTAGACTTTACCACTGTGCAATATATCCAAATAACAAAACTGCACTTATACCCCTAAATCTATGAAAATTAAATCTATTTTTTTAAATTTTTTCTATCTACTTGAAATATGAATAAATCTCAAAAACATAATTGTGAGTAAAAAAAAGAACAGATTAAAATATTATATGCAATATACCAAATATATAAATGTTAAAAATCAAAAACAACTCTATTTTGTCATGGGACCATTCACATATATTAAAATTATAAAAGTATGAACGGAAAGGCTGCACACCAATCTTGAGACAATGGTTACTTTTGGGAAGGGAAGGAGAAGAAGAATGAGATAAGTGTAGGAAGTGATGCTTTAGCTTTGCCTGTGAATAGAAATATGGCAAAAAAATTTACTATTTTTGTCCATCAACTAGTGAACAGATAGATAAAATGTGGTATATCCATGCAGTGTAATACTATTAGCTATAAAAAGGAACAACTACTGATATATGCCACTGCGTGGACAAACTCCAAAAACATTATGTTAAGTGAAAGAAGCAAGACACAGACTACATATTGTGCAGTCCCATTTAGATGAATGTCTAGAAAAAGCAAATCTAGAGAAACAGATAGTGTATGGATGGTGGTTTGGAGTAGGAGTAGGAAATGGATTAACAATAAAGGGGCATGAGGGATTTCATTGGGGTGATGAAAATGTTCTAAGACTATGGTGATGGTTGTACAATTTGGTACATTTACGAAAAATCATTGAATTAACTGCTTGAAATGGGTAAATTATGTGATTTGTGAAATATACCAAAGTCAACTTGTAAAAAAAATTAATATTTGTTATATCTGTATGGTAATCAATATAAAAGTATAGTCATGTACTGCTTAATGACTTTTCAGTTAATTACATACCACATGTATGATGGTGGTGCCGTAAGATCAGAATACTGTATTGTTACTGTGCCTTTTTTATGTTTAGATATGTTTATATGCACAAATACCATTGTGTCACCATTGCCTGTAGCATTTAACATAACATACTGTACAGATTCATAGCCTAGGAGCAATAGGCTATACCATGTAGCCTAGGTGTGTAGGAAGCTGTATCATTCTTAATCTGTGTAGATATACTCCATGATGTTTGCACAACAATGAAATTGCCTAACAGTGTATTTCTCAGAGTGCATCCCGTCATTAAGTAACACATGACTATGTTTTAGAGGTTCAATTAAAAATGATTAAAAAAGACACCTTCCCATGTCCTTTATAGTTCTAAATCACTTTATTTTTTAAAAATATATTGAGGTTTAGTAGAGAGGTAAATCCACAAACCTTAAATGTACAGCTTGATGAATGTATACACATGTGTAACCCCAACCCAGACCAAGATCATTTGTGGCACCCCAGAAGACTATCTTGTCCTCCCTCTTAGGCAACATCCTCCCTTCACCTTCCTGCCTCCCAGAGGTAACTACTGTTTTGTTATCACCTTATATTATATAAGGTGATATTATATAAGGTGTATATCACCTTATATATGATTTGTTCTTGAACTTCATTTAAATCACTTTGTTCCTTTTTTCAAAAATATGTCTGTGAGATTCATTCGTGTTGTTCATTCTAATTGCTGTAAAGTATTCCAGTGTATGAATATAGCACAATTTATTCATCCTTCTGTCAATTGTCACTTTTGTTTTACTATCATCAATAAAGCTGCCATGAATATTTTTGTACCTGTCTTTTGGTTAAATATATGCATTTGTTTCTCTTGGGTATATACCTAAAAGTGGAATTGTTAGGTCATAAGGTGGACATATGTTTAGCTTTACTAGATACCGTCAAATAGCTTTGTAAAGTAGATATGCCTATTTATTATTCCTCCAGCAGTGTATGAGTTCCAGTTGCACATCCTCCTAAATCACTCTTAATGACTTTTTGATATTCTGTTACATGGATTTACCATAATTTATTTAACCATTGCCTTATTGATATTTAGTTGATTTCATATTTTGACTGTTTTGAACAGCACTGTAATGAACTTCTTTGTAGAAGACAATGACCTTCATGAATTCCACGGAGCCTTTCCTAGAAGGAAATTTGGTGGGTTAAAAGGCATGGACATTTAAAATTGGTTCTACTTGTGCTGCAGAAAGATTGTACCAAATTAATTTTCATCCATTCACTGTCTTAATTATCAAGTACAGGAGAGTGCTTGTTTCTCTAGACCCTTCAATTCTCTAGATGTTTCTCACACTTTTAGCCTTTGCTAATCTGGTGGGGGAAAATGACATGTGTTTAGGGTGTTGTAAAACTTCAGTACTTCTTTGCATCCCTTTTCTGGCATCTTTCAGGGTGGTAAGGTGTGGGGCATGGTGTCTCATATCCTTGGGAAGTGCCTTCAACTTTGGAAGTGTTAGGGGAAGGAGAGGACAGGTTGATTGCTTAACAGGGTCTAGTCAAGCCTTCAAGCTAGAAGGATAAAAGGATTCAAGGATTTAAGTTCAAATTGAAATACTGACTTTCTAGACAATTCTAGATTATGTTAGTATAGGAGAGGGGAGCAAATGCAATTCTCTGGCAGAGCATACTACATTTATTACCTCATTTGATGAGGTATGAGGATCCTTAATTCACCTGTTCATCCTTCCTTTCAAAATGATCCTAATTTCTGTTTTACTTGGGTAATTCTAGGAGAGTATTTATTGTGTCTTACTAGGGAGAGACCACAGATAATGTCTCTTGATGCCCTCTGAGTGCCTAATACATCACTAGTAGTGTGTGTGCAATAAATAATCTTGTGGTTAATGGACCCAGTATTCACTGGACCCTTTTCTTTGGAAGTTTGTACGTAGGAGAATTCAGGTTCGGAGACTTATTTAAGATCATATAGTAGGAGAATCTAGACCTTCTAATTCCCAAACACTTTAATATCATGTCAGATCTTTTTAATATTGTAATGGCTATTGTGACTGTCTAAAAGGTTACTAAAAATGACTGTGCACCATGAGTCAGATATTGTTCTAGGTGTAGAGGCCAGGAAGATAAATAAAAGTGATTCTCCTGTCAGGAAAGCCAGGGTTAGGTAGAGGAAGAAGGTCAGGAAATACATGGTACACCTCAGTGTGGTAAGTACTAGGACAGAGCTATGTACAGAGTACATACCATTCAAGGTCCAGTTGAAGATAGTAGAAACCATTGTGCCATTCCTGCTAGTTCTGTATCAGAAAAAGGGTTTCTCATGTTACATTCTTGAGCGCTACCTCAGACCTACTGAGACAGAAACTGAATCAAGCCCATCATGGGATTTTGATGCATGTTATAGTCTGATAGCCTCTGCCATATAAGCACAATAATTAGAATATAGGTTTTGAGTTAAATCTGTGAGTTTAAATGTTGGCTTTTGTATTTACCATTGACATGATTATGAGCCAGTGATTTTACCTTTCCTGGTCATCTGGGGATAACAATATTTACTTTGTAGGGTCAAAGAGTTTGAAACTTAAGTGACATGGTATGGTCTATGCGTGTCACAGTGTGTGACACAGAATAGGCATTCCAAAAAGTCTTTTAGAGGTGACTTGGCTAGCACTACCCCTAAATTAATCTACTCTGGGAAAAATTCATCAAGCACGTATGCAAGGTGACCTACTTTCGCTGGGCACTCTGCTTGTATGCTGTGGTGCCTTTATCCATGGGGAGAGCACAGATAGTAAGGAGACATGCATAGATTCTAGTCTTGGGAGTGGCTTATTTTACTTACTGGGTAGACAAGTACTTAAGGAAGTAACCATCTAAAATAAGAAATGATTAGGTGCATAATCAGTTGCTTAGTAATTTATGCTGCCAAAATAGTAAATATTGCAGAAGCTTAGGGAGGAGACCAGTCAGTGTGGGCTGATGACGTCAGAAATAGATTCCTGGAAGAGACAGATGGGATGCTATAAATGATTGTGTGTCACTTAAATCTAATTTCCCAGGAGCATTTTTCTTTATTTACAAAGTTCATTTAAAAAAAAATGAAGAGCCTGAAAATGTAGATAATTCAGAAAATAAGGCCAAAAATTACCAATAATCCTGCAACTCAAAGACTCATGGGTAGACATTTGGGTAGGTTAACTGTTAGTCTTGTTTTAAAACATTCAAAAAATAATAATTACTATTGCAGCGTGATAAATCTTTACATTCTATTTTGAGTTAATTCTTCATAATGCAATGATATTGGTATTTCCCTATGTTATTACAGACCTAATTTTAACGGTAATGTAAATAAATACTATGTCACTTGCTTATTATTAAATAATATTCCCCTTCTAATTTTTGAAATGGTTGCTTGAAGTAAACATTAAAAAATTCCTTACATTTCACATGATTTCCTTGGGATAGATTTTGAGATGTGGAATTACTAGTGCGTAGAGTGTGGACATACATAATGCTTTTGATACATGTTATGAAATTATTTACCAAAAGAAGCATTTGAATTTTTGCTCACTTTCTTCCTTTATTCCTATTTTCATTCATTCATTTAGTATATATGTGCTAGGCCCTATTCCAGATGCTGGGGATATAGCAGTGAACAAAACAGGCAAAAATATCTGCCTTCATAAAGCATACATTCTAATAGGGAAAACAGATAAGTAAGTACAGGTTGAGCATCCCTAATATGAAAATCTGATATCCAAAGTGCTCCAACATCTAAAACTTTCTGAGTGTCAACATGATGCCTCAAGTTACCCAGAACACATTATTTTTTCATTGCATTAATGGTATCTTGTATTTTTTATTGTTAGGTACTTACGTGTGAATAAGTATAAATGATTGCTTATCAGTAGCATATAAATTCAGAGTGAGGAATGATGGTGATACCAGACAACCACAGATTGTCCATATGATGGCTAAGACAGTGACATCTTTGCTTTCTGATGGTTCAATGTATACAAACTTTGTTTTGTGCACAAAATTATTGAAAATATTGTATAAAATTACCTTCAGGCTATGTGCACAAGGTATATATGAAACATAAATGAATTTTTTGTTTAGACTTGGGTCCCACCCTCAAGATATCTCCTTATGTATATAAAATATTCCAAAATCTGACAAAATCTAGAATCTGAAACACTTCTGGTCCAAAGCATTTTGGAAAAAGGAAAATCAACTTGTATATAATATTTTGGATGGTAAAATGCTCTAAGGAGAAAAATAACACAGGAAAAGCGAATAAGGAATGGTGAGGATAAGGAAATTATAATTTTAAATAAGGTGGTTGCAGAAGACCACATTGGGAAACTAACTTGTGAATAAAGAGCTAATAAAAAGCTGACAGCGACATGCCTCACTCCTTGGTATTTATTGGACAGAGTGAACATCAAGGGCACAGGCCATGAAGTTGAAGCATGGCATGCATGTTTGCGGAACAGCTGGTAGACCAGTGAGGTTAGAACAGAATTAGGAGAGGAGAATATAGCAGGAAGTGAGGTCAGAGAGTCACTGGTGAAGGGAGAACATTTTAGAGGAGACCCTGACTTGAGTTTTCCAGGATTCTTTGGCTGCTATTTTGAGAACATACTGTAGGGAATTGGAGGCAGAAGCAGGGAAACCTGTTAGGAGGCTATTGTAGTAATCCAGGTGGAAAATGATGGTGGCTTAGGCCAGGGCAGTAGTGGTGGAGATGGAGAGAAATGGTCAGAATTTGAATGTATTTTGAAGATTTAGTTGACAGGATTGGTTGAAACATTGGATCTGAGATGTGAGAAGAAAGATCAGGAGTTCAGTTTTGGACATGTTAAATTTGAGATGTCAAGCAGAGATGTTGAGCAGACAGCTAGATAAATGAGGAGTTGGAAGAGATCTGAGGGATAAATACATTTAAAGTTGACAGTGCATATTTGTATTTGAAGTGAGGAGACTGAAAAAGGCCAGCAAAGGGTGGCTTTGAGAAAGAAATGTGAGCAAGTCCAAGTACAAAACTCTGGGGCCCTTCAATAGGAAGAGATCATCAAGATGTTGAGGAGAAGCCAGGGAGGCAGGAGAGTGGGCTGCTCGGAAAGTCCCACATGAAGAAAGAAAGTGATTCAAGGAGGAGGAAGCAATCATGGGTATAAAATGGGGCTCATAGGTCCAGACTAAGGATTGATAATTGATGTTAGCAGTAGAAGAAGGCCATTGGTGAGACTAGTAGTCTCAGAGACAAGCTCGACTGCCATGAGTCCAAGAGAGTGGGAGGAGACGAATTGGTGACAGTGAGTATAGGCACTCTTTCAAAGAATTTGGCTGTAAAGAGAATGAGAGAAATGGGGTGGTGGCTGTTGAGGAGTGGGCTTAACCGCCCCCTTTAAAAAATGACATCATGTTACAATGGGCTTGACCTTTTAAAAATTTGCAGAAATAACAGTGTGTTTGTATGCTGATGGGAAAGATTCAATGGAGAGGCAAAATAAACACAATGGGAGAATTGGTGGAGCTGTGTCTGAGTTGGTGAGAGGGATGGGATCCCCCTTTACAAGTGGACAGAGGGTCTTTGCAAGGGGCACCTGTCATAGGACAAAGGCAGAGTCTATGCGGCAGAGGAGGTGGATGGGTAGAGGTGATAGAATTCTCTTCTGATTGCTCTGTTCACTCAGTGAAGTGGCAAATTAGGTAATTAGCAGCAATTGAGGATGGAGAAGGTTGGAGGTTTGAGGGGAGAGAGAGCGAATAAATGAAGGAAAATGTGGTATAATGACTGAGTCATATTAAAGCTCACTTGCAGTTAATAATCATGAATTTAAAGTGAGATTAGTCAGCATAGTTGTGTTTTTCTCCAGCCACAGTCAGCTACAGGGGTGCAGGTAGGTAGTTGGATTTAACAAGGATTGGGGTTTTGCCAAGTGTGAGGGTGACAAAGAGAGGCCCAAGGGAGTTGAGGATGTGCGTGAAGAAGCAGCTATAATAGAATTTAAGCTGTGTAAGGAGGATAGTGTAGCCCTGATGCAGTTGAAGGGCAGTGAAAAGATTGACAGAATGTACATCCCTGTGGGGTAGAAGAAAGTAGAGTACTACAGGGAACGAACTAGAAAGAGTAGAGGTGGGTCATGCTTGGAGACCAAGGTGCTTTCGGTTTGTGATTACTGAGGGGGTTTCATTTATTGAACATGGTAGAGTTTAGGGTATGACCATGGGAGTGAGTAGCTGAGGTTGGATAGAGGGCGAGATTGTTGGGGGGAAGAGGCCAGGGAATTGAGTTCAGGGATTTGGACGGATCATCTCTGTGTGAATAGTAAAACTGACAGGACTGTGGTGGTAGCAATGTCAGAGTGAGGGACAGTGCACTATGAGCCACAAATTCAAGGGATGAGGAGCAACCCTAGGATTAGTAGATGGGCGTATAGTCGGTAACCTGAGGTCAAACCCAGGGGTTTTGGAGAATAAGGAGGGAAAATGGTCTGACAGTGGCAACAAGGAACAGAAGTCATTTATACCACCTCAGGGCCAGTGGGAGGAGGGGTAGAGAAGAAACATCCACCATTGGAGGACCCCACAGGAAGCCCGCTTTTGGTTGGAGTAAGAACATTAAGGGAACTTACGGAGAAGACAATGAGAATTTTGCTGCTGGCTGGCTGTGAGTGCCAAAAGCATGTAAGAGTTTCATGAATTGGGGAGCAATGCATGTGAGTGTGACAGTTTTGCTGTTCCTTTGACACGCTCATTTAGAATTCGTCACACTTTTGATGGAGGACATAGTTGTCTTTTAAAATTTTTTGAAAGTGCCAATGTGGTTGTGACTGACTGTTAATTCACATAAGAATATACAGTTGGCCACATTTATAAATTGTGATGCCTGAGTGCATCTTTTGAGAGGGTCTGATTTAGATAGTGGGAAGAGAAGAAAGATGAGCTGAGTATGTCAAGTTTTGTGGGAAACCGAATTGATTAGGCTGGCTGGATTTAGGGATTCACATTTAAGAGAGATGAAACTGGGTGGGTTGGTCTTAAAGGCTAGGCTAAGGATTCTAGGCTGTTATAATAGCTTTGCAACGTAAAGGTCTTGAAGCATTAAAAGTGGTGTAGGTACTCAAAAAAAAAATTAACGTAGAATTACCAGATGATCCAACAATTTGACTTGTGGATATATACCCAAAAGAAGTAAAAGCAGAGCCTTGGACAGGTATTTGTGTACCCATGTTCATAACAGCTTTATTCAAAGTAGCCAAAATGTGGAAGTAACCCAAGTGTCCATTGACGGAATAATGGATAAACAATGTGGCGTATACATGCAATGGGATATTATTCATCTGTGAACAGGAAACTCTGATGCATGCTACATCGTGAATAACCTTCAAGACATTATGCTATTGAAAGGAGCTAGTCATGAAAGCACGAATATTGTATGATTCCACTTATATAAGGTACCTGGAGTCATCAAATTAATAAAAACAAAGTAGAATGGCGGATGCTAGGGGCTGGGAGAAGGGGATGATGAAAAGTTGGTGTTTAATGGGTTCAGAGTTTCAGTTGGGGAAGATGAAAAATTTCTGGAGATGCTTGTTCCACAACCACGTGAATACACTTAATGCTGCCGCACTATACGCTCAGAGGGTGAAAATAGTGAATTTTATGTTACGTGTGTTTTACCACAATTTAAAAAAGTGGTGTAGATTAGACACTGTTTCTCCAATGGTCATGTAAGGGCGAGGCACAGTGGCTTGTCCCCTGTGGGAGAGAGGCACAGTTTTGGTAAAAGGAAGTCTTCTGGTTGACAGGCTTGGTGGTGCCAGCTTTGTCCGTCCTGTGTGCACTGGTTTGCTCTCAGCATTGGGGTTCTCAGTATGCTTTAGAGGTACTTGGAAACACATTTTCTTAAGTAAGAAAACATTTTCTCTGTTTTTATTCACTGTTGAGTAAATGGTTTTTTTCATAGATGATGAAAGGATAATCTCTAGCCTTCAAAATTACTCTGTTTTTAATAAGAATTTGTCTTTTAAACATTGTATTTACTACTTGAACTGAGTGCTGGTTACTTTGGAGCCATTTTATTTATATCCTGAACTTGGCAAAGGAATATAAATAAAGAAATTGGAAAGCTCTCATTCATAATCTGCTAAGGCCTGTTTTACGACAACATGTTTTAGTTATTTGTCCAGATGTATTCTTATTGTTGAGTCACACTAATGACTAGGAGACAGATCAACAGGAGGATGTAAATAAATAAAGCCAAAGGGAAAGCCAGTGTTGGTTTCTTTGGAGTCTGATGGATCCAGGCTGAAATCCCAGCTTTGTTACTTAACTCTGTGAATTCGTTTATACGGAACCTTACTTTTTTTGTTTATAAAATAGGGATACATCTACTTACCTAGCAGGGTTGTTACAGATTAAATAAGATAATAAATTAAGCCATTTATAACAATGACTGTGGTATACCCACGCATTGAATAAATGGTGGCTGGTAAAATTGTTACTACAAAAATGTTTAGTGGGACTTTGTTTCTGAAATCTTGTATGCAAACTTAGAAAGCAAAGGAATTAGCAGAAAGGTCCTTCAGTTTAGACAGATTTACCTCAGGGTTTCTGTAAAATCTGGGAGAGTCCCTAGTGTATTTGATGTTTACAGATCATTAGCAAAACAGATGCCAGGAGGCAAATAAACTGTAGCTTAAGGATTTTGGAACCACTGACAATGTAGAGAAAATTGGTTTCTGATAAAGTTATAACATTTCTAAGTAAGCAATAGAAGGCAATGGGAAAATTTTAATTGGGTTTGTAAAAGTTTATTTCAGGAACACATGTATTTCCAATTTGAGACACACCTATACATCTGTAGCCATCTAATTTATAGTGCTTGCTTATTTCTCCATTGGGGTTAATAACATAACAACAACTAATATTTATTGTGTGCTTACTACATGCCAATGTGATCTTTAGGAAGCCTGTAGCATTCAAAGGCTTGTTTACAATTGGAAGTTTTAAAATTGGCCTTTTATCTACTTGGAGAGACACAGGGTATTTGATGGGTTTATTTTCTTCTATTATGCCCAAAATATTTGTTGGGTATTGATAATACGCAAGACATTTTGTAGGAGACAGAACTAAAACTTGAGACTTGGCCTCACAAAATACCTATTCATCGTATACTGTTCAGCAGGGGGCATGTGGTATCATGACATGGGCCTTGATCTAGTCCTGGACTCTACCCCTGGCTCTGTCACTTCTTCCTGGAAGCTTTGTCTGTCCCCCTTAGGACAAAGCCAGATGCCGCTGTGCTAATCCCTAGCGTAGCACTTACCAGGCCCTCATGGTAACTGCTTGTTTAATTCTGTGTTCTCCATTAGGGTTAGTTATACTGTAAACTTCTGGAGGGTGGAGACCATGGCTTATTCATCAATGGGGCCAGCCCCATCAGAGCATTTATACCATGAATGAATGCTAATTTTCTAACTTTGGACAAGTGATAACCTATTGCTTTCTTTAACTATGATAAAATTGATAGTCCCAATAGCATAGCTTTGTCACGAAGGTAAAATAAGAAATATATAAAATGTCTATCACAGCGCCTGGCAAATAGTGGGTATTCCATCAATAGTTTTAATATTTGAGTAAATAATTGTCTCTTTTCACCAAATTTGACAGATGTGATATATCTATTTGTGAGAGCCATATGCAGTGATGTCACGTTTGTAGTACATAAAGGGCACAGCTGTCATTTAGGCTAAGTCTAAATTAATTATTCACATTGGCATAAAAATGTGATACGTAAGGTTACTCATTCACAAAGGTGGGATGAAATGAACATAACTCATAGAAAAATTACATAGAAGCCTGAGATTATAATCATTAAAAAAAACCTTCAGCTATATTATCTATCAATTTGATAGATTTTAGGAATTAGTTCCAAACTTTGAACTAATTAAAAAAAACCCCTAAATAGTTAAATAATAATTAAAGTTGAAAACTTAAGATATTCACTGGGGAAAAAGGTAAGTGTAAATAAGCATGTTCTTCAGACCATTTTTTCCTGTCCAGCGCACCGTACCCGTGCTTTTTCCATTTTAAAGCTCCCTTTGTAATTTCACTTTTGTTTGATTTTTGGAATTTGTGTGGCATAAGTTTGCTTTAGGATCAGACTGCTGTTCCTTTTGTAGATGAAGTTATGAAAAATTATTTCAAATTATCAGTAAGTAGTAGCATTTGCTGGTTAAAATCTATCAGCATTCTCTAGTAAGAAAGATGAGACTCCCTAGATTTTACTGTGTAATGTCAATGGACTCATTATTTGTGGAACAGCTGATGCATTTAGGACTTGTTGATTCACTTAATTGGTAACTGTACTACATTCATAACTTCAACAACTGAAAACAATAGGTCAGTGTCTGCTGTTTATGCGTAAATAGTCACATCGGAGGAGGATATGTCTGAAAGGCAGAATGTGTTAGTCTGAGGAGGAATGTGGCATGTGAATGGCTCATCGCTTGCCATACTGAGGTGGGTTTTGCGCTCCTTCCTTGAATAATGCTGTTTGTTTTGTTACAGGTGTTGATGGTCAACTGTTCCTATGTTACCAGACTGGCTGCTTCAAGTTGTATTTGATTATATTTTAAATGCCAGCGTTGAGGGAAAACACTAGAATAGATTCATGGTTAAAAAATTGTGATGACTCACAGTTTTTCTGTCTTACAGTCTGAAGACTGTTTAAGAACAAAAAGTTAATACCTGGAATAGATTTTTTTAAAAGTAACAAATTGTATTTGTATGTGGCCATATAAATGTTCATTTAAAGTACTTCGAAATGATTTTTCCTCCCAATTTGTGAATTAGAGTCCTTTGAAATTTTAGGGTCAAATCTGCATTTTAGAATCAGTGATTTTTTTTGAAAGGAGTAATCTTTTATTTAAAAAAAATTGAAAAGGAAAGACAACATAAACCTTTTTGTTTCATTGTCAAGGCAAAGGAAAACATGTTGATTTTTTTTTTTAACTATGTAAAACATTTGAAACATTCCTTTCAAAAATGTATTTTCAATAAGTAAATTTTAACTATCATAAATGGAATAATTTACTAGAATAATTATGTTTAGTTAAATTGCTAAACTAATGATTCAGATATTTTACACTATAAAGTAAATGCAGCTGAATTTTTTTAGCTTTAATTGATACCATCAATAGCTTTGATAGTACCCTTGAAGCTTTTTATTTAGCTTAGTGCAGTTTGCAATCATACTATCAATATACCTTAATTCTGCCTTATGCAAAAAAATTAACCTTTCTTTTTGAAGATTAAAAGAAACCTTATTTCTGAGTGTGTTTTGGGAAAGACTGAGTTTGTCCTCAAAATGTACCGCTTGTTAGACTATTTTCTGGGAGTCTACATGTTTAGTGTGCAAAAGTTGAAAACATCATTAGTGAAAGAGCACTAATGTGTAGTGGACTATTATCCCGTTTGCAGCATATTCCCATCTTCTCATCTGGAAAATTAAATCTGATTACAGCTTGGATTAACATTTATGGTTGTGGGGAGAAGAAGATAGTATCTTAAACTCCATGAAATTAAACAATGGGATTATATCGTTTATAGCTAATGTTAAAGTCCCGCTTTTTAAAGGGCTGATTTTGTAATTATAAGCTTTAAATTTGTTTTAATATTTTATCTCTCATTGACTGAAATATCCTAGAGATAATGATTGGATGAATTCAGTAGGCATTAAATGTGATGTTTTCTGCCTTGATACCTAGCATTGTAAAAGTGAAAGCAGAGGAGATTCCCTGTTAACTGCTACATTTGCAGTTTCTCTTAAATTACCTAAAAGAGCTCCAGATATAGAAGATAATGCCATTTGGTTAGTACGCACACAGTTGTTATGCGTTTCATGCAAAATGAAGTCAGTGTATTTTTTAATAATCAGTTTAAAAATATGTCATACTTTGAGTCTTCAAATGGAGTCATTGGTGTGACAGGGAAATAGGAAAATAATTTGGTAAGATCTGTGTGTGTGTGTGTGTGTACACACATACTAGTTACTGATGTACAAATGAGCCCTCATACATAACCACAGTACTTTTATGAATTATTTTGCATTTCTGTTGTAAAAGATCTGTCTACCACGTTTTCTAGGAACTTTAAGCCTAAGGCAGAACTCAAGGTTTTTGGAGCCTGTGTAAAATAATTTATAGCACCTTTCCACTAAGTCTTGCCCACACTCTTATTCTATTAATTAAACATCCTGTGGCAATCTGGTATATCTTAAAGGTTTAAAAGTATGTATAGTAGAAGACTAGAAAACATAGACTGTTGAAATAGAAGAAAATTAGCCTTTCTTTAAAAAAAGAAAGAAAATAAGATACGTTTGTTTTGGAGATCAGTTTCTTCGTGCTGTGGAGACATAGCTTTTTAAATATGGTCATGTTCTGTGCCTGGATGAGAACGTGTTGTTGGGGGTCCTGTACTGTGAAATGTCTGTTTTAAATACAGAAATCCTCCTTGCGGTCTTCAGAGAAAGTGGTGCACACGTGTTTCTGTGGAGACAGCCTCTTAGAGAGCCATGGGTGCTGGGACATCACACTGACATGATGTGAAACCTCGTTTGAGAACGAACTGCGTCTTTTAGGCCTATTTGTTGGTTAAGAGATATGTGGACTCTTTCGAACTATACATACAGTTGGCAAGATATTTGAAATACAATTTTTTTTGATAAAATGTTTTCCTGGGAGATGATGAAATTGATTTTTAAGTTGGTAAGGCTCTATTACTTAAATCAGGAGAAAGTTGCTGAAAGACGAGGATAAGGAAAAAAGAGTGTGCTGTGTGCCACTGTATTAATGCTCTTAATTTTCTGTGAGAGGGACAATTCTTAGTGAAAATGCTTGACATGTGCTGATAACTCTATTCTGACTGCCAATTGCCTAAGCAAATTATGTTACCTTTTTCGATGGTAGTACTCTTATCTGCAGATTTTTTTGTGCTGAAAGTTAGCTGTTTGGTGACACTGCATTTGGTGGTGAGCTTATGAATGTGAGAAGGTGTTTTGGAACATTAGCAATTACAGCACTGGATGGTGGATAATGAAATAGATATATAAATATTAGACCGATGCACAGTTTTCCAGTGTATGTTATTTTCCATATAAAGATATAGAACATTTCATAAAATGTTCCCAGACCATTTAAAACTCAAAGAAATGCAGCTGACGCAATGAAATACATAGAGTACTTGTAAAAACATACAGACACGCAAGTGGATTGCTGCCAGACAGAAAATTTAAAGGCGGTTTGCTTAACTGCAGGGTGCTAGATTTTGTACATGTGCCATGCTGAAACTGTTAGTAAGGCGGGTGTTGTGTTGCTTGAGAAAAGCAGATTGTATTTGGACCTTTTTAACTCAGATGTTTCCAATGTCGATATTTTGGTGACATTATGGCATGGTGATTGACTCGATGTGAAAAAAGAAGATTTCAACCCCCTGTATAAAATAGACAGTTTAAGAAAATTCAAACAAATTATTTGCAGTTTTGTGTTAATTTTGATAAAATGGCATTCATAGTTGTTAACTATCAGACTGGATCTTTGAGCTAATTGAATGGAACTTTATAGATTGGCCTTTGGTTTTAAAAAGCATTGCCTTTTTCTTTCTTTTTTTTTTCTTTAGTACTGTATTGCTTTAAAGAATGTTAAGGACCCATGAAGTTTATTTTTTGTAAACATCAGGAGCCTTAACGAAAAGCAATTAAAAGTTTTATGCTTGAATCATAGTAAATCATAATGCATGTATTATCTTGGAACATTATTCTGTTAAAATCTGGGAATCTCATGTTAAGGATAGCCTAAGGACAGTTGAAGGAATTTAATTGATGGTGTTTAAGTTGCCTACCATAGAGGCAGTGTTTAGGATAATATGGATTTCAATGGCCTCCGTCTTGGCATTCCATGGTCATCTTTACCTTCAGTGTGTTAAAGATAGGTTGATTTTTTTTCCATCCATTTTCCTTCTCTTTTTCAATTTTATTATATTGTATATGTGAATGAAATGTATTTTTAAAATATATTTTCTTATAATATGTTTCTTATTAATGTAATAAACTAAAGAGATTTAAGAACCTTCTCTCACCTATGTATAAGAAACTTATTTTTTTAAATTGAAGAATATACTACAAATTTTGGTTTCTGATCCTTATCCCTTCACAAAATGGCAATAGAAAAATAATCTTTGGTTTTATTTTCATCAGTATGATGCTTCCCATAAAACATAAACTACTGCAAGAAAGAGGGCCTGATATTAAAGATTTATATGTGAGTTATTTCTGTATGAAGTTTTCTAGTTGAAGAATAAGTGTTAACCACGTGTCAATAGGAAGAAAAAGAATAAGCCTTAGGTGATTTTGTGGCTTTCCCAACCTCTGTTTTTTTATGTCCCTCAGTGGCTTAGAGTTGCATTTTTTTGGTCTCTGGACCAAATTTTAAGTTATTTATATATGTTTTAGGAATTATAGCCACTGCCCACTTTTTTCCGGCTCCCTTGTTTCCCTTCCTTCACTCCCCCTTTACCCTCCCGACCCCACTGCATACTTTTAGAGGTTTGTTGGGCAACAGGCTGCCCCCCTTTGTATCCTGCTGGCAAATTCTTTTCTGTAGGCCTAGTACTTTTCCTGCCACACTGTTGGCACCCTCTGGCCTCTGTCTCACCAGGGCTGAGTCCTTGTATGGTTTTAGCCCTCAGGCCAAATACAGGCAGCAGCTTCTTCCTTTGGCCCACCAGGCAGCCCTGAATTGGTACTCCAGAATTCCAATAGTCACAGTCTAGACACATCATTGGTCCCTTCCCAGTAGCTGAAGATGAGGGTAAAGAAAGAGATTAATCCCCAGTTTTTTTTTTTTGTTTTTTTTTTTGAGACAGAGTCTCACTGTGTTGCCTGGGCTAGAGTGCCATGGCGTCAGCCTGGCTCACAGCGACCTCAAACTCCTGGGCTCAAGTGATCCTTCTGCCTCAGCCTCCCGAGTAGCTGGGACTACAGGCATGCACCACCATGCCCGGCTAATTTTTTCTATATATGTTTAGTTGGCCAATTAATTTCTTTCTATTATTAGTAGAGACGGGGTCTCGCTCTTGCTCAGGCTGGTTTTAAACTCCTGACCTTGAGCGATCCGCCCACCTCGGCCTCCCAGAGTGCTAGGATTATAGGCGTGAGCCACCGCGCCCGGCCTAATCCCCAGTTTTTAAGCCAACCAGAAGACACCTCAAGAGCTAAACTGGTTTGCAGATAGTTTCACCTTTTTTATACCACCCATTTTGGGAAGCACTACTTTTGGTGTGACCTTTTGAATATTCTTGCTTTTGTTGGCTAGCCTTGGGTTTTAGTGAGTCACATCCATCAGCTTTAATGACTTGAAAATTTCTAGGATTTAAATGTAGTATGTGAATAGGTGATTTAAATGTAATATGTTTTCTCTTTTTGATTCTTCACAAAAGAACAATGAACTGCATTTCTGTATTGTGATTTGGAGAGTTTTGACTTTTACAAGGATTCACTTGCACAGAGAAGTAAATTAGTGTTTTAGTGTGGTTTTTCAAGATAGCTATGAAAAGTGAATAGTATATATTGTGATCACTGTTAGAGTGATCACATACTGTGCTTTTCCATAAGCCTTTTGAATTGATATATGATTTCTCAAGTAGATATTATTCTGATCACTCCTCTTAATGTGTCTCTGAGGAATCAAATCTTTTTCTTATTAGAAAAGGTTGAATGTTTTTATAATCAATAGTAAGTGAAGTGCTAATGGCTTTTAATTAGTTCACTTCTATATTGACTTAGAGACGATGGCATTGGATTATCTTGCAATTATAATTGAAGAATAAAGTGATCCCTTTAGTAATTCCCTTTTAAATAGATGGTCATGAAAGATATTTTCACCTTTGTATTTTTATAGTTTCTGAGCAAGTCTAAATATATCAGATGGAACATAATTTCTCATATGTTTTGTTTACACTGACAAGCCCAAAGCATTGATTCTGTTTTGAAGAAAACTTTGTCTAGTTTTATCTGCATTTTCAAAGAATTCATAAGCACGTAGGGAAGGATATATTTTATTTGTAAAAGCCGTGAGTTTTGCATTTGTTCCTTGAAAGACTTCTCCCTCACCGCCCCCTCTCTCCCCAGTGTGAAACTGGTGCTTACGGTGGTTTATCAAGCACACATCTGTAACTATGAAAAGGAGGTTTCTGATTAGAGAAGAAAAGTCAAGCAGGTTTAAGATTCATTTTCTCTGGAAAAATATATTGAGGGAAGTTTGCAGCTGGCAAGATTTTTGCATTAGGTAATAGTCTAAAGTTAACAGTAGCATCAGGTCTTTAAAATTTTTCTTTTTTATATTTCTGGAGGAGGGTAATGGGAGTGCCTCGCCGAGTCCTTCCTTGTGCTCATCAGCATAGCAGCCTCAGCTGCCCCCCTTGGATCCCCTGCCAGGGCTGCTAT
>CAUYRT010044086.1:0-38290 GCA_963574885.1 Lepilemur ruficaudatus
GCTACTCGGGAGGCTGAGGCAGTAGGATCACTTGAGCCCAGGAGTTTGAGGTTGCTGTGAGCTAGGCTGACGCCACGGCACTCACTCTAGCCCGGGCAGCAGAGTGAGACTCTGTCTCAAAAAAAAAAAAAAAAAAAAAAAGACCTATACAATTTTTATTCAGAAGATTTATTGTTACTAAGACATGCTTTCTTCTCTCCTGAAAATTTTAAATGTTACCATGAGTAAGATTCTTTGTTCCTCCTAAGATATGGAAAGCTACATACCAAGCCGTAAGTATGGTTACCCATGGGGATGAAAGGGAAATGAATTTAGGAGGAAGTACACATAAAGAGGTACAACCTACTAAATATGCTTACATTATAGTACAGATTTACATTTTTTCTATTCATTTGACTTTTTATTAAAAGTGCATGTCTATTTTTAAAATAAAAGTAAAAATAATAAAAATTAACATTAAAATTAAATAAATTTAATTTTAGTAAAAATTTAATTAAATTTAAGTGTCAAAAATTAATAAAATAATTACTGGCATTTCTCCACCTGTGAGATGGGTGGCTTCCCAGTTACTTCCAGCAGAACGTGAGCCTAATTCCTTCTCAATTTAGCAAAATCTCAATTTTTTTTACTAGTGTTTCCATCTTTGAGCCTGCCCCCACAGTCTCCGGTCATTGGCTTCTGGAGAGAACACTTGCACACAATAGTTACTCACCTGACTTGCAAGATGAACACAACTAAGTCGAACTTAGCAAATATCTCATCAATAAAATGTCTTTTACCCTTAGGAGCAAGATTTTATTGGTTTTCCACCCCCAAAAGACTGATTCACCTTTAGTCAACAATGTTCATTTCCCTAGACTTGACTCAGTCCAAGTCTTCTAGCCTCACCAGACTCCCAAGTCTCTGATCTATTCCAAGGTTTAATAGCTGCCAGATTCCATAGTCGTCCAACACCTGTTCGACCCATAACCATAAACAAAGGCTTCCCACACACAGTTCATAAAACTCCAAGCAACAATGGTAGCTCTAACTATGACCATCACTCAAGATACCAACCATCCATTCTGTTACCCCACCCATCACTACAACAAGCCAAAAAAAACCTTCTGTTGCTCCTCACTCCCTTTACTTACTTGTGCCCCCAGGATCAAGATCCCCTCACTCTGCGTACCTTAACTTATTTTTCAGTTTAAATTATTGGCCCCATTCCATTTGAGAAACTCTGTTCATCAGCATTTCTCAAACTTTAATGTGCATACCAACAACTGTAGGAGATGATTAAAATGTAGATTTTTAATCAGCAGGTCTAAGGTGGTGCCTCAGATTTCTGCATTTCTAACAAGCTCCTTGGTGATGCCTATGCTTGCTAATCTTGCTATGCTGCAAGTTTTGCTAATCTGAACAGTACATCTCTATAATGTCCCTCTTAGTTTCCTGGACCTTAATATTCTTTTTTTTTTTTTTTTTTTTTTTTTGAGACAGAGTCTCTGTTGCTCAGGCTAGAGTGAGTGCCGTGGCGTCAGCCTTAGCTAACAGAAACCTCAAACTCCTGGGCTCAAGCGATCCTTCTGCCTCAGCCTCCCAAGTAGCTGGGACTACAGGCATGCGCCACCATGCCCAGCTAATTTTTTGTATATATATATATTTTTTTTTAGTTGGCCAATTAATTTCTTTCTATTTATAGTAGAGACGGGGTCTTGCTCTTGCTCAGGCCGGTGTCGAACTCCTGACCTTGAGCGATCCGCCCACCTCGGCCTCCCAGAGTGCTAGGATTACAGGCGTGAGCCACCGTGCCGGCTTAATATTCTTAATTATTAGGTTTCACTTGCTCTTCTAGTATGAATATTGTTCCTGCTAAGGGTGAAGCTGTCCAAATCCCTTCCCTAAACAGTTATCAACAACATCCCAGTACAAACATAAGCCTATAATTCCCTAATACTGAGACAGCCTTCTCCATAGAAAAAGTCAGTTCGGTTATTTTAGGTCATAAAGCCCCATAAAAAAGTCATCATACCAATCATCATTTATAGTTTAGAAATTAAAGAATACTAAATTGCCCAATCATTTAAATTAATTTGTGTTAGATATATAAACTAACAGGTGATCTAGGTCTAATTCTTATAGTATGATCCTATTTGTTCCATATACTGATCAAACATTTATATTACTGAAATCTATAGGCATGACTGAGGTTTCCTATAAACCTAGGCTGGAGAGTACCTAGACTTGACTCTGTAAGAAACAGATCCATATTACTTTACCCCATGGCTGCTTCTTCCTCTAACAACTGCACACGTTATACAATAAGGTAATCCCATGTACAAGCAAATCACATTCCTTCTTCATTATTCTCTGAGGGCTCTTTTGCATGAACATTAAAAAATCAGCCCTTTCAAAGGATTAAAGGGAGAGGAGTGTTGAGCAATGTTTAACACCACAGTTACCAGCTCAGGCTGCTCTGAACCCTCTGAACACACATAAATAAAGCTAGATTTCATTATGGGCCTGACAGCATTCTATAGCACTAAATGTTTTATTTTATTTCAATCCCAGACAAAAGCATAGAGGAAGAAAAGAGGTGTTTATGAAGTGAAAGAACGCAACAGAAGATATTCTAAGAAATGCAGAAACAGAAAAATACCATTGAATGAAGAAATACCTCCACCGTATTTGTTAACACTTTCTTAAAACATATATTAAAACTGCATCCAACACATTGCTCCTGCTTTCAACATTTTAATATGATCCCCTAATTTGGGCCATATTTTCAACACCAGAAGTCTGATTACAAAAAAAAACAATGCATATTTTCCAATATTTTTTAAATGGGTTCTCTTTGACTGTGACTCTTCTGTATCAAATTATGATTCAATACTCATCACATTTTTTTTCATGTTGGAGACATTGGTGACTCCTTCCAATTATAAACAGCTTATTGTAGTTTGCTTCTTGCTAGAATACCTCCACATACTCAGTAGAAATCCCAGAATAGTCCCAACTCCTGGAATTTGTATTCTAAAACAAAATCTATGTACCTCAGATTTGCTTCTAAGAAAACCTGATCTCCATCACACTTTAGCAGAATAACGGATACAAGTAATACAAATGTTAAGAATATAGAGGTATATTTACCACCTCACTGATAAGTAAAAACATTTTGAAACAGTCCTTGGAAACAATTCAGTGGGCTCAAAAATGATGACATTTTATAGACATTTAACTACTTAATCCTTTTTCCATCACTATAAAATTCACCTTCTCTTTGGGCCATTCCTACAAACACTCGTCTTAATTCCTAACACAAATTTCTCCTGCTGTTATATATGATCTTCTTTAGTATTTAAAAGAACAGATGACATTTACTTCCCTTCTTCCAACTGTTCCTTATGAACTATGAACTTATATTCTGTATTTCAAAAATCACCATTTATTTATTTACATATGAAATAACTTTCAATTCCTATTAACTTTTACTCATACATCCTCTTTTCCCAAACCATTAGTCATGTTCCAGATGTTTCCAGTAAGGAATATGGGAGAAGGATTGCCTTGTGATTACCATATGCTATATACTTGTTTGAACAACTATTTCCAGGTTAGCAGTCCAAAGAAGGTAGAAGTAAAGCTGAGTTTAATCAAGGGATGAGAGATGTCTTTCTCAGGAATGGAATCAACTATATGGAGTCAGGGACAACTACCATTTTTAAATATCAATAAATGTTTGAAATTCTAATTTTACATTAAAAAAAAAGAAAAAAGAAAAAAATCCCATCACGTGAAGTTTATGCTGCCTTGAAGATAGCACAAATGAAAATGATCTAATTTTAATTGGTTCCTATGAGTTGTGTGATTGAAACTTTTTAAAGATTGTTTAGCCCAAAAGGCAAATCCCGCATTTTTAATCTGGAGTTTTAAGATACTTTTAATCACTGTTCTAGAAGCTCTCATACTTAATGTAAATAGATCATTCATGACCCTCCCTAAATACAATAAATTTTGATATTTTCTTTCTAAAAATGATAGCATTGCATTTGTTTTTCTAAATAAGAGAGAAGAGGAAAAAAATGCTGAAAATAAGTTGTGAAATTGGATGTAACTCAAAAAAATGACAGATTGGGTGGGGCAGCATGTATAGTTCCTTCATGATCTTGTTCTTCCTTTATAAATCAAAATCTTGGATGTGAATGCCAGTCAGACATATTCCACCTGAGATCTGAAAATACTGCTATATTCTCCCTGCTTATAATACTGCCACAGTAATAGAAGGTTCTACACTCATAATTTATAACACTGACAGATTTGGAGATAATGCAAGAAAAAGATTCCTGCTATTTCTTTAGAGTTAGATTGCTTCTCTGATGCTAGTAGCAATGTATACTTATATTTTTCCTGTAAAATATGTAGGTATGAATCAAACACTGTGGCTGATAACAAGTCTAGTCAGAATGTGCCATTTACGCATAATCATCTTTCTGGACATTATAATATCTTCAATTCATACCAGTCTTGTACTTTCTTAAGATGGATACCATCTCTCACTTTTACCTTTTCTATTTCCACATAGAAATAATATCTCTGAATTTGGAGTATACCTCTTCTCTTACGTTTTCTTTAAAGTTGTGGTAAGACAGTGATAAGTGGCAGCCAGCGATTCTGAGGCCCTAACTCGTGTCTGCTCAAGCAGCAATAAAAATTAATCAATTCTCTCCCATTTTATTGCTGTTGTTTTTATGATCCTATAGGTAAACTAAAGACTCCATCTTGGTCTTTGCAGTAGGACTAATTGGGGTATCTCACGTACAAGGAGGAGCATGGATACTCACTTTCATCCTTGAAAGGCTACCCTCTTTAATGCAAAATTCAGTTAACTTGGGGCCTATGAGATGGCTTCAGACCAAATCCTATTCTTTTAAAAAAGAAACATAAGAGAAATAGCAAGATGACATACAATTAGAGACCATGTCTGCTTTGGCCAACTTAGAAACTTCGATCACTTTGATCAACTTAAAAGTTTAGAAATTATCTAGTCCAGTTCCTTCAGTTTATGGATATGAAAACAAAGTCCCAGAGAGGAAATGTGACTTGCCCAAAGTCACAGAGGAAGGTTTAAATCAAAGGATAAACTAAATCTCTTTACCAGTTAGGTTTTTACTCCTAGGATAAGGATTGACTGCATTAAGGCATCAAGTCATCATTAATGACCTATTCCTAACCCTCCTGCCCTGTATGTCTCCCCCAATCTTGGGCCATTTACAATCACCAGAACATCCCTAGAAGTTTGAAGAGGGTGAGTTGCAGCCTAAAGAACCCACAAAACAAAAGCAGGTGGGTGCACCAGTTGCAGGTGGGAGGGCTCTCCATAAAAATCGAGTCTGCCCCAGAATTTTGATCACTTTTGTGTCGAACCCAAACTACATAAGAGATTCAAGAATTACACCACCTCCAGAGTTTTCTACACTTCCTAGATGCATCCAGGAGGCAGAGCCAATCTTTCAGAAAAGTTTTAATAGGGCAGGGTGTCCTAAGAATCTATTCAGAATAACAGAAAATGAACCAGTGTCACTTCTCCACATGGAGGTACCGTTTTCCAAAGCTGCATTTTCTCACCACCCCTACGCCTACCCAGACTTCAGTAACTTTCTCTGCAGCTGACCCCATGTGGAAGACGTCCAACACAAAGGGCTCTCACTTGCCATTTGTATTCCAACCCTGTAGGCCTCTAGTATTGTGTATTGGCTCCATTCTAATCACCATGCTTTTGCAAACTGAAAAAGGCAAACTATAATTTGGAAATGTCTGCTGTTGTGCTTGACTATTGTTTGTTGTGTTTCTTTTTTAAACAGTCCTAACACATTTAGCAAAATGCCTCACATATCGTTGGTACTCAAAAAAATTCTGCAAACTTTTATTAAGTGTTACATTCTATCTGTGATTATAGGCCCTACACCCTCTTTTGAATGCATTTGCACTGGCTCTGTTGACATGTTCCTAAAGATTATCCCATACAAATTTTGGAGATACTGAAAGGAATATTGATCCCCTGAATTCTTGAGAAGTTGAGAAAGCAGCAATGTTTGCAATTTAATACCAAAAAGGGAATAGGAGAACTCTCCTCTCTGTACCTCATTACAGTGAACATCATGTAACAGAAAGAAACAACTGCAGAGAGTATGAGTTACTTCAGACAAATATGTCCTCCTCTTCTTCCATGCTTGAGTATATTTTATGTCCAAAGACTTATGACTTATAGGTGTCTGAGTTAGATTCAAAAGTGAATTTTTCATTTAAAATATTTTCATAGGATTAATTGGATTTCTTAGATTTTGCTTTTTCCCCCCTGGATGTTATATAAACAAGCATTCTCAAGAATGTCATCTAGTAATAACACAGCATTTAACTTGGAAGGCAGTGAGCCAACACTCTCATTTTACAGATCATAAATAAATCCACGAAGCTTTCTTGTTATATACAAGGCTTCAGATGTTTTTCTACAGTCTCTCTAATCTTTCCCCAAATCTTCCTCTTTATAATGTCCTCATCACTGCCACGTATAATTCTTTTCCAGCTGTCTTTTCTCTTATAAAGTTATTTCGATCTTCAGAATAAATTAACTCTCTCCCACAACTGGACCTATACCACTACCCCCTAACAAAGCCTCTCACATAATTCACACACACCTAGTTTCCATCCTGCAGCAGCTTGCATCAACATATACCTTGTACCTTTGCTCAACGTCCTTATCTACTTACAGACCACTTAAAACGGAAAAACCACATCAATACCAATAACAAAATTCATATAATTAGAAGAGACAATTATATTCAACAGAGATGACTCCAAAGAACTGCAAAGATGGCAAGAAGGTAGGGCAACCTCTATTTCAAAACTCTTTAAATGGATGTTGATTATCACTACATAGAGAAAATGGTTGTATGGGAGACACGACTTATGAGGTCCAAAGAAGACTCATATCTGAAACTATCTTGCCCATCTGAAAAATGTTCATTTCACTTTAACACTGTCCATGAGACTTACTTTTTATGTTATTAATACAAAATCTTATTTTCACAAAACACAAAAGCTAAGAGAATAAACACAGTAAATCCTATGAATTATTTCCAATTTCAAATAAATTAGATCGATCATCTGGCT
This sequence comes from Lepilemur ruficaudatus, assembly GCA_963574885.1. Classification (NCBI taxonomy): domain Eukaryota; kingdom Metazoa; phylum Chordata; class Mammalia; order Primates; family Lepilemuridae; genus Lepilemur; species Lepilemur ruficaudatus. Next base: position 7,153 of record CAUYRT010044086.1, read on the forward strand.
TTCCCTATAATAAGATCCAATATGTACAGGACTCTTTATGATGTTGAGGACTGAAAGAAAAATATTTTGCATGACAGAGGGTAAATAAGGAATACATTTGAAGTTTTGGAAAGGGGATGTCAGGAGACAAGAGAAAGTGAAAAAAGAGTAAAACCTAAATGTCATTTGCCTCACAATTTTTTTTTTTTTTTTGAGACAAAGTCTCACTCTGTTGCCCGGGCTAGAGTGCCGTGGCGTCAACCTAGCTCACAGCAACCTCAAACTCCTGGGCTGAAGCGATCGTTCTGTCTCAGCCTCCCAAGTAAGCTGGGACTACAGGCATGTGCCACCATGCCTGGCTAATTTTTTCTATATATATTTAGTTTGCCAATTAATTTCTTTCTATTATTAGTAGAGACGGGGTCTCGCTCTTGCTCAGGTTGGTATCGAACTCCTGACCTTGAGCAATCAGCCCACCTCGGCCTCCCAGAGTGCTAGGATTACAGGCGTGAGCCACCGCGCCCGGCCAGCCTTGAGGTCTTTGCACATGCCTTTCCCTGCACCTGGAATGTTCTTCCTGCCAACCCTCACCTGGCTAATTCTCACTCATTTAGCAGGTTTAATGTCATTCTCACAGAGAGCTTCTCTTATAGCAACCTCTTCTTTTCCTTTATAAACGTCTCACAACTAAGAATGCACACACACACACACACACACACACACACACACATATTTCTGTCTCTTCCATTAGAGAGCAGGTTTCTTGAGGTCATAGACAATGTCTATTATGTCACCACTGAATATATATCCAGGGCTTAAAACAGTGTCTGCCACAGATTTGGTGCTCTTCATTTATTTATTTATTTTTTATTTTTTTGAGACAGGGTCTTGCTCTGTCATCTGGGCTAGATTGCCATGGCATGAGCCTAGCTCACAGCAACCTCAAACTCCTGGACTCAAGTGATCCTCTTTCCTCAGCCTCTGGAGTAGCTGGGACTACAGGCATACACTGCCATGTCTGGCTAGTGTTTTCTATTTTTAGTAGAGATGAGGTCTTGCTCTTGCTCAGGTTGGTCTCAAACTCCTGACCTCAAGCAGTCCTCCTGCCTCAGTCTCCCAGAGTGCTAGGTTTACAGGTGTGAGCCATTGTATCTGGCCGGTGCTCTTCATTTAAATGAACCATAATATCCAGTATAGTGTTAGGAAGGAAGTAGGTTTTAAAATATGGTTACTTATGGAAAATTCTCTGTTGTCATTTAAATGTTAAGCTTACAAAATCAGGGATTAAAAGTTTTATGTTATATGACTGAATTTGGGAATTATTCTCTATAGCATGAAACTCACAAAAGCAAGTCAGATTTACTCCAAATTTTAGAGTATTTCCAGTTTTTATTCTGTCTTCTTGAGGGTTAAGGCAGCTTTGGGATTAGGGCACAATTAGTTAGCTGCTTTTCTATGGTTGGTACTTTAACACTATTCCTCTTTCTTACCTGGGGACATGGGTACTCACCAGCAGGCTGTGACACAAAGCATGGAAATGCTGCTGATTTGTCTCTAGCTCATCCCAGTCCAGCTGCCAACAGCTTGTGGGTCTGAGGATGAACGGGAGTCCGTATGTCAATGACTCGCAGACCCCGCTAGATTCTAGAGCCCTGGGAAGAGACAATGGCAGTGAAAGACTCCTCAGTGATATCTAGAACCTCTACCCAGATCCACTTAAATTCAGCTCAAGTCCACACTACTGTGAGAGCTTTTAGATTAGGGTCTGTGAATTATTCATCTTTGTTAGTATTGAGCACACAAAAGACTGTCAAAGCTCTGGAGCCCGTGCATGGGCACTGTGGTAGGAAGTAGGAAGCAAAGTGGCCTCTGCCATCATTGCTAATTCTACTCTAGAATTGGTTCCCCTGGAAGAAAGAGTTCGATTAATAGTACTTAGAGAAATAGGAGAGGGCAGGGGTAGATCTTACGTACCACTTATTCCTTAAAGGTTGGATCTCTGTCCTGATGCTTAAACATAGTAGGTACTTAATAAACATTTACTGAATGGATAAACACCTTTCTACTGATCTTATTTTTCTCTGTGTTTAGAGACTTTCTGGATTTCCAATTCTCACTCAGACCTCAGAGGGTTCTACTACAGCACTTCTACCATCTGTTCATTTGGCCTCCATATGCTGAGTAGCTTGAGCCTCATGCTATATCTGTAACTGCTACTTTGGAATTGACCATTGCTTGCTTGACACTTAGAGATACTGTCTATCTCTGGACTTCCTAGCCATGGAACCAGTAAGAATAGCATTTGCATGGATTGGGGAGGTTCCCTTCAACCATACTTGATCACTTGGAGCTTGTAATGAGAGGCTGATGACTGGGAAGCCATCTGGTAGAGCGTGCTGAAGTCTCCTTTGGGGTCATCCATTCTCAAGGTGCTGTCAGCTGTGCCAGGGAGCAGCGAGGGGCTGAGCAGTCGCTCTTGGAGATCACATTTCAGGCACACTACAATAAAAAGCAGCATTGGAGGAGGGATTGTGGGTCACAAGTTACCTCAGGCTATGCCATTATGAGACAACATCTGCCACCCACTCCACCTCTATCAGGCAAGCAAGGGATGGGAGGAGGCAGGGGACTGGAAAGAGGAAAGCTTGATTGGTTTGGGAAGGTAATGCAGGTCTGGAACCTATAGTTTCTCTGTCACTCTATGCAACAGTTAACTCATTTTCTGGGTCTGACATGGTTTTTACTTGTTTTATTTCTGGGCTGGCTGAGCAGTTGTCTCATAGTGAGAGATCTGGTTTGCGATCCAGTCTGAGAGGAACATAAATCCTCTGTGGAGAAGGCAGCTAACGCCAAAATATGCAGGGGCCCTTTGGAAATCACAGAAGGAAATCTTGCCTCTGCTGCTTCCCTGTGGCAAAGCTTTGGCAAGTCTGCAGGTCATATGAAGAAGAACAGGAAAGCAGAAGTCAGGCAGTCAGGTGATTGTTGCTGTTTCTCTGTGGGTTCTTCTAGGGACACGGGGTGGGGGAAATAAGTTCCTAAAATAGTTTTTTTAAATTTATTTCTCAAAGAAACTGAGTAAATGACCTTCTAGGGCTTAGAGCATCACTGCAGCATCAGACAACAGTTCTGAGGAGGGCTTAGACTAGGTATGAGCCATTTATCTAGGAATTATACTCTGCTACATTAAGATCCTGCTCCAGTAGGTACCTTCACATGCCACAGTGGACAGTGTTCTGTTGCACTAGGCTTGAAGCCTTGATATGACAAAGTTTTTCAATAAAATGTATATCTGGATTGAATACTGATAACAAACTTGTGAATATATGAATGCTGAGTACTTGTGAGGATAGCTGATGTTAATGATTTGTGAAATGACTGTACTAACTGCAACATGAGGTAAAAGCAAAAGTAGAAATAACAGAAAAAAACCCAAAAAAACAGAGTGGCAGAATAGATGTCAGATCCAGCTGGCCCTCCTGGGCCCAGTGATTAAGACCAAGACATTCATTCTTGGTGAGATTGCTCTTGGCTGGCCTGGTGTGTCCCAGGGCCCAGGAAGTCAGTAGGAGGAACTTTGCCTAGGACTCCAGCTTACCCTCATTTCATCTGTGCCTGACTTCTCCATTTCTGGTTCCTAGGCTTTATGACTGGACAGCCGTGTTCATCTGGCTGAGGTTCTCAATGTTGGTGACAGTAAGAATCACCTGGGGAACTTCTAAAAAGTATTATTGTCTGGGCCCTACCCTAGACCAATTAAACCAGGATCTCTGAGGGTGGAGCCCAGATACTGATATTTTTTAAAAGTTCCTCATGTGATTCTTACTGCAGTCAGGTCTGAGAACTGCCCAAACTGTAGCCTCAGCAGAATGTTCCAAAGCTTGGAAAGTTATTTTAGCAGGGCTTGAATCTAGAACCAGGTGTGCTTCTCATCATTCAGAGCCCAGGTGCAGAGGTGCCAGACCCCAAACCAAACAAGAAGACACTCATCTGTAGCTGATTGTGCATTCTTTTTGTCAGAGGAAGACCCTTCTAAGGGAAGCACCTAGAGATGGGGTGAAGGGCTCTAGACAGCCCCAAAAGCAGGTGGTGTGGGATGGAGAACTTTGTAAGGAGGAGTGAAAGCGAACATCTGAGGTGCATTCCTCAAAACAGTCTATAGGAGGAGAGCTCAGGGCTTTTGTTTTGTTGCATTTTTTGTAGTGAGCTGCAGGTCCAGAAATCCATATGTGTGGCAATGTATCAGTTTTAAGAATAATAGATACCTACAGTATAATCTTTATTGAGGTTGTTTAAAATCTCAGGTGGGTCATATCCTCCCTGGAGGAAGCCTAATTTCCCCAGACCGCATTGTAACTGTGTCTGAGTATCTGGATTCCAGTGAAGACTTTCCCAGCAGAACAGATGACTGGAGTGTGGATCTAAATTCTACCATGCACCCTGAAGACCTGCAGATTTCCAAACAATGATTACAGATGGAGATAAACCTTCTGGCTCTGACCCTGGTGCTGAAAGCCTTGGGAAGAGGGAAGGGAAGCCAGAGAAATTCTGATTAGCACCATGGGCACATGCCAAGCAACAGTGTAAGACAGTCTGGTTGCAGGAGTTCCCGGCCTTCCAGGGCTCCAGCCCTCCTAATGAGAAAAGTGAATCTCTAGCCCCTTCGTTCAGAATTGCCCAGCACGAGGCTGGTTAGTATAGTAAAGACCCAGGGTCTGGAGGCAGATAGGCCTGGGTTTGATGAACACAGTCTGGGCTGAGAGTGGTCAAATGTACAAAATGTAGATTTCTGATCATAAGGGTTAAGAAGGAGCCTGGAGTTGCCTGACTTCAAATCCTGGCTGTGCTATTAATTTTCTGTGAAGCCCTGTGAAAGTGTTTAATTTCTCTAAGTCTTAGTTTTCTCATCTGTAAAACAGGGATAATATTTTATTTAATTGATTCTAAGACACATTTTTTTTCACATACATACATCTCTGTATGTGTCTTAAAATTGCCATTGGCCAGATACTCTTAGCCTTTACTTAGTACTCTAACCTAAAAGAGCTTTCTCAATGAGGATAAAATAATACTTGTAAGTGACAAGAAATAGCTGTGTCATGCTTAACTGGCAGTGTTTTCTTTCTTAGTGTACGTAAGATAGTGGTATACCCTACAACTGATAGAATCTTACATTCAACAACATATGGTAACAGTATCAACCTCATGGTGCTGTGTGAAGATGCAATGAGATAATGTAAGGAAAAGAGTTAACTTCGGGCTTGGCACAGAGGGAGGGCTCAATAATGTTAGCTATAAAGTAGCTTCTGGCTGGGCGCGGTGGCTCACGCCTGATCCTAGCACTCTGGGAGGCCGAGGCGGGAGGATCGTTTGAGCTCAGGAGTTTGAGACCAGCCTGAGCAAGAGTGAGACACCCGTCTCTACTAAAATATAGAAAAGAAATTAGCTGGACAACTAAAAATATACAGAAAAAATGATCCGGGCATGGTGGCGAATGCCTGTAGTTCCAGCCACTTGGGAGGCTGAGGCAGGAGGATCGTTTGAGCCCAGAAGTTTGAGGTTGCTGTGAGCTAGGCTGATGCCACAGCATTCTAGCCTGGGCAACAGAGCAAGACTCTGTCTCAAAATAAATAAATAAATAAATAAAATAAAATACCAAAAATCCCAAACAAACAAAAAAACAAAGTAGCTTCTGTATAAAGTTGCCAGCAACCTTAAATAGGGAAAATAGATAAGTGAATTCCAAAGGATGGAAGAGGGAGAAATTGATACTGTCAGCCTTGGACAAAGACTGTGCTTCTAAACTAACTGGCCTTTGGTGGTTGGGCTTAATTAGGCTCAGCTTTCTAACTGGTCATGTCTTAGAAGCTTTCTTCTTACTCCTCATGCTCCTCATGCCTATACTGCAGAGCCTCATCCAATCCCTAAGCCTCAACTACTCTGGATTCTTATGACTCTAGCGTCCTAATCCCAGACAAAGACAATCATAGCCTATATTATATATCTTTTGGGGGTTGTATACTTGGATTATCTCTGGCTTTGGAAATGTTGCTGAAACACCGTGAAGGAAGAAGAAGATGGATATGTTCTCGGTCTGTTCCACTGTTATGCAGCCAGGCTTTGAAGAAAATCTCCATGCTGACAGTATCGTTGTCTATAGTCTGAAGGTCAATGTCAGTTCCCAGGATAGAACTCTCTGCAGAAGAAAGGGAAATAATGGTTAAATTGTTTAATTCTTTTTTTTTTCTCAGACAGGGTCTCACTCTGTTGCCCAGGCTGCAGTGAGTGGCATCATCACAGTTCACTGTAATCTCAAACTCCTGGATTCAAGTAATCCTTCTACTTCAGTCTCCCGAGTAGCTAGCAATACAGGTACATGCCACCCACCTGGCTAATTTTTATTATTATTATTTTTTTGTAGAGATGGGGCTGGCTGTGTTGCTCAGGTTGGTCTCAAACTCCTGGGCTTAAGTGATCCTCCCACACCGGCCTCCCAAAGTGCTGAGATTACAGGTTTGAGCCATCACACCTGGCCTGTTTAATTCGTTAATTGTGAGTTTTGAAAAATATAAAATATTAAATGCACCCATCATTTGACCCATCAGTCGTACCTCTAGATATCAAGCCTGAGAGACATTCTTGGACAGTACCCAAAAAGATATATGTAAAGATGTCTAGTGCAACATTTGCTGTAATAACAAATAATCAAAATTCCAAACAGGAAGCAATTCAAATGCCCACCAGTAGGGAAGTGTTTACATTACGGTACACTCAAACTATGGGGTATTATGCAACTGTTAACAACGTAAAGCTAAATGTACTGACATGGAAAACTAAAAGATAGGAAGTGAATAAAGGAAGTTATAGAACAGATATAATATGATCCCATTTATATAAAAATAAAACTATCTGCCTAAGTACATACATATGTATGTAAATGCATTTTAACAAAGGTCTGGAAGGCTACCATCCAACTGTTAACAGTGGATAAGGAGTAGAAATGGAGCAGGGTTCTCAGATATATTCCCTTTTTACTATTCATACTTTCATAGTGTTTGAATTTTATTGGAACACTTGAGAATATAAAAACAACCCAAAAATTATATGACAATGCAAATTGAATACTTAGTTAACAAGGGGGACTTCAATTTCATGTTGTCTTACAGTAAAAATGTGTTCAATTATTACTTTTGTTATAAAAAGTGAATTAAAAAAAACTAAAAGAATGGATGGATGCCTGGGCTCCACCTTATGATACAGAAGCAAGCCTGAAGCATTAGTCACTGGTACAGTGGATCTCACAAGTGTGGTCAGCAGCAAAGAGGATGGGGATGTTCTGGGTGGAGTGTGATTTAATTCCAAATCCAAAGGAATGGGATAACAAGGCCTTGCTGGTGTACTTCCAGCTTCAGGCAACACTAGCTCAGTTGCGATCTGCGTCTGCAGGGAAGTTGAGTTATAAGGTGGTGGAGGAAGCTCAGAGGAAATGAGGCAAGAGCTGGAAAGAAACTGGAGAGGGACCCGACTTTCTTGAGGGTTCTCTCTGAGGGACTCTCTGAAATACTTTTACAAAGAGCCTAAGAAAAACCAGTTGCTTCAATGAATTAACTTCTGTGTATGACTCATGGACTCCAGGGAGAAGGCTGGATTATTTCTAGAACGACATTCCTGAGGACAAGTCTGCAGAGGTGGCAGACTTTCCACAGGGAACAAAGGGGCTTCAGTCCAATGCATTGATTCCAACACAGGGTAGGTGTGGTGAGATTTAGATGACTTCACGTCATATTTAGCAACTTATCCTGTGGCTGAAAAGGGGCACCTAATGCATTTCTCTATGGCTAGAATGATTAAAACTCTACTATCTTCCATGAATAGTTATGAGAATTCATTAGTTAACTAGTTATTTCATTCATTCCATCAGATATATATGACACTCTGTGCCTTTAAGGAGTTTATAAAACAACATTAATCTTGACCACTCCTTCTCAAACTCTCATCTGCCACATTATGTTTTACAATACTACCGTGATATATATAAAGTAACTGCCAGTGAATCTTTTTTCTTTTTTAGAGATGGGGTCTGTTGCCCAGTTGCCCAGGTTGGACTACAGTGGCGTGGTCATAGCTCACTGCATCCTCCAGCTTCTAGGCTCAAGTAATCATTCTGCCTCAGCCTCCCGGGTATCACAGGCATGAGCCACTGCATCCAGCTAATGTGAATCTTGTCACAGGCAAAACAAGGAGCAATTTAATTTTTTCTGAGCCTGAAACCTAGACTTTGACTTGAGTAACAAGTATGGAAATGACTGAGCAGCTTCTCTTCAGTGAGGCAAAACAGTTTTTAAAGCATAAGGGAGCAGTTATAGAACTAAAGAATCGAGCAAAGGAGCTCAGGAAGTGGAGAGGATAAAATTGCTCACAGTTCAAATGATAGAATTTTGGAGAAGAGAAATAAGTGTTTCTTTTTTCTCTCTAGGGAAACGGTAGAAGATTAGAAACTCCTACCATGGACGATGTGAGGGCATAATGCAGATGTCTCCCATTAAGAATCTGGAAATACGGCCAGGAGCGGTGGCTCATGCCTGTAATCCTAGCACTCTGGGAGGCCGAGGCGGTGGGATAGCTCAAGGTCAGGAGTTCGAAACCAGCCTGAGCAAGAGCAAGACCCTCATCTCTACTAAAAATAGAAAGAAATTAATTGGCAAACTAAAAATATATATAGAAAAAATTAGCTGGGCATGGTGGTGTGTGCCTGTAGTCCCAGCTACTCGGGAGGCTGAGGAAGAAGGATCGCTTGAGCCCAGGAGTTTGAGGTTGCTGTGAGGGAGGCTGATGCCATGGCACTCTAGCCCGGGCAACAGAGTGAGACTCTGTCTCAAAAAAAAAAAAAAAAAAGAATCTGGGAATAAGGCCAAGCATGGTGGCTCACACCTGTAATGCCAGTGATTTAGGAGATGGAGGCAGCAGGATTTCTTGAAGCCAGGAGTTTGAGACCAGCCTGGGCAACATAGTGAGACCCTGTCTTAAAAAAAGGAAAAGAAAAATTAGCCACGTGTGGGTGCACGTGCCTGTAGTCCCAGCTACTTGGGAGACTAAGGTGACAGATTTGCTCGAGTCCAGGAGTTTGAGGCTGCAGTGAGTTACGATTGAGCCAATGCAATCCAGCCTCCAGCCTTGGCAACAGAGACCCTGTCTCCTAAAAAAAAAAAAAAAAAAAAAAGAATCTGGAAATAAGAAGAAATAAGAAAAATAGGGGTTTCCTCAGACAATTAAACCATAAAATCAACACAGAGTGGTGAGGTCAGTGAAAAAAGTTACCTTAAGAAGGGAGAATGACTTATTGACCACAGCAAGATTTGGCTGTAGTCTTATTGATGCTACTGGCATATCTAAAGAATGAATGTATGTATTGGAAGGGTAGAAAGTTAGCCAGAAATGAAGCACAGAGAAGGGGAGTGACATGGGCACACCCTAGCAGTACTCGTCCACATGTGGCTTAGAGAAGGCATGCTGAGTTAGTGATGTGTCCCAGTGGCAGGGATATGTTTGTCATGTCTCTGCTCTTGGTGATTATCGTGGTTATGGTTCTGGCTTGTCCCTCATTCTTGAGCTTAGGAAGGTGAGTGTGTCTCTGAGAGGATGTTGACAAAATCAACTTTCTGATCCTGCAAAGCTAAAGAACCAGGTCTGAAGGACAGCCCCTGTATGAAGGAAAACGCCATGCCGTTAGGTCCTTCTGGCAGCCAATCAGGCAGCCAGTCTTCCCTGCTGACACCCCATCAACATTCTTATGTTCTTTTTAACTTCTTAATATACACGTTCCTGGAAAGCCACAGAGCAGAGATGTTTCCTTTGAAAAAGTTCTCACGTAACCTGCATAGAAGCGCTGTGCTTCGAGCTTGAGCCTTTGGTTTTATAGTCGCAGAAAGGAGTGAGCACCCTCTCAGGACAGACTCACCTTACCCAAACTAGAGACTAATATGTAAACCAGAACACTTCAGAGAGAGAACCTTTTCCATTTTCTCTGTCACTGGTCCAGGCATTCATTTCCTTGTGCCTGGATTATGGCAGTAGTCTCTTAGCTATCCTAGCAAACTTATTTCTTCCCCTCCACTACTTCTTCTTATGTACCACTACCAGTTACAATAGTTACTCTTCCTGAAACATAGTTTCATCAGATTCCTCCTTATCTAAAGAGCACATACTGCCTTCCTGCTGTCACTCCCTCATCCTGTACCAATTGGTACTACCCAATCAATATTCCACAAGTATCCTACCCTTCCTTTCCTTGATACCTGTCACATTTAAATGTAAACTCTTCAAGGGTAGGAATTGTTCTTTTTACTTGAATCCTCCCTATTAGTGCCTTACACAGAGCTGAAGCATGCATTAGCAAATGCATGTTGAATTGAACAATTGCTCCCTCCTCCTCAGCTCTCATTACTTTTTCCTGTAACTCTTTTGCTTCAGCTAAATTAGTCTCCCTGCCACATGACTTCCTTCCTTCCTTAGTGCTTTTATTACTGTCAATCCATGGCCTGCATCTCCCCCAGAATTCAACTCAGGACTGTGTCCAGGAAGTTATGCTTAATTATATCCTCCCTTATCTGGCTTTAATTATCACCCCCTGGGTATCTGTGGGCTTCATTCGGGCAATATTAATCACATGTGCTAATTTGTTTCTGCTGAAGGGTTTTCTTCTTTTCCTGAGTTAATGAAAGGTGATGGGATTTAATGGAAAGACCAGGGTTTAACTCCTGGCTTAAAAGTTGTTAACTATGTGATTTTGGGCAAAGTAGGACAGTACAACTTATTTCTTAGTTATAGTGAGGCACTAAAACGTGAGATGATTATCTATGAATGGCATGCAGTAGGTCCAACAACTGTCATTTTCTTCCTTCTCTCTCATTAACAAAATGATTAGCTCTTATAGGATAATAATGTACTTTCCTTTTTAAAAACTTTTTCCCTTGGTCGCTTCCCTTGGTCACTGCTTTCTGCTCACTGCTACCATACATAAGAACACCAATACTTGGTACATACTGTTCCTCACAAATGCAACTAAATGTGCTAAACCTGGGGGATCTGGGGAACTTCTCAGTTCTTAGATGTTCAAGAGCAGCTCCTGCACTGGCTGGAGAGCAGGGCCCTGTGCTCTGGGTGAATGAGTCACTCTGACAACATGAAATAGAAAGGCTATAGGAGCGAAGCTGCCGCTCTGTGTCTGGGTGGTTAAGACAAGTGAGTGAGGAAGGCTTGGTTCCCTGCAGCCCAAGCTGCAGCCAGCATTCACATTGTTTTTAGACTTATCCTGCCCCCCTGTGGCCACAAGCAGTGACATCTTTTACTGAGCTCTGAGCTTTTCTGGACGGTACACAATAATGGGAAAAACTAAGAAAGCTAAATGATCGAAAGTCAGGTAATGCCTAAAGCAGACCTTAAAATTGAAGAAGGAACCTTAAAATTGAAGTGTGTTTAAAATGGTAGACTTTAACACGCATATGTGCATATATAAGGGCTGTATTTCTCTCTTGACATATAATGTCTAAAATAGAGGCCTAGGAAAAGGCTTTCCTGCCCAGTTCTGCACATCCTCCCCAGTCCCCAAGAGCCCTGGCCTCTAGACTGGACATGTTCCTCTCCAAATGACATTCATGTGGCATGTCTTTGGGTGTCATAGATGGGCTTCAGGGGTTCTGTGAAACCCCTGAAATTATATACAATTTTATCCATATGTGCATGTATATATTTGGTGTGGTAGAGAAAGGGAATAGACCCTTAGCTTTTATTAGATTCTCTAAAGAGCTTTATGACCTCCAAAAGGTCAAGAACCACTATAGAGACTATGGAGTCACAGTATTTTAAACTGCCTGGGTCAGTTTACAGTCAGCTGTCTACTCTCTGAATACAGGATAGCTAAAGGATGTTAACAACTAGGATAAGTAATCAAAGCAGATAAAGCTTATTCAGGAATGACTATGCAGAGTCATCCAATCACTGTCCTTAAATCAACACATGAGGATAATGTCCAATAGCTCACAACGTTGGGGCAGTCCAGCTTGTCTTTCTGAGCTCATTTGCCTCCTTTGTGGAGGTGATGCTTGGCCCCCGGGGAAAAGGAGAAGACCCTTGAAAATAGGTGGCACGAATAGCGGTGGTGATGGCCGTTGTGGACTCAATGCAGAGAGGTGAGTGCAGGAATGGCCCTAATGGTGATCCTTCTCCTGGATCCCTATCTACAAGAGGGTTAAAACATTACTAGAATGAGACATTACTGTAATGAGATAGACAAAATTTAGATCCCAGAACTCTTCTCAGGGAAAGAACTGTTGTCATTCACTCATTCACTTATTCATTCTTTCACTCATTTAATTTGTCATTCAAACAATTATTAATTTAGTACCTTTTATGAACTAGGCACTGGCTGGTGTCATCAAGAGAAAAGACAAATTAATGGCTTTTGTAGCTTACATTCTAGTGGGAGAACAGACAATAAACAAACAAAACAGAATAAATTGCAGACAATGATAGATACTATGAAGAAAAATAAAGTAGGAAGGGTGTGTTTGTGTGTGTGTATGTGTGTGTGTGTGTGTGTGTGTGTGTGTAAATTTTTAGCTTGACTGGCCAGGGAAGTATTTTCTAAGAAGGTGATGGTTGAGCAGAGACTTGAATGAAATGAAGTGAGTCATGAACACATTCGTGGGAAGATTGTTCCTTATAAAGGGATAAGAAAGTTCAAAGGTCCTAAGCGGGGAATGAGCTTGGTGTGCTAGAGGAATAGCAAGAATGCTAGAGCAGAATAAAAGAGGAAGTGAAGACTAGCTAATAAGTTGCTGGGGTGAAGGAAGAGACCCCCAAATGAGCACACTTGTATAATAACAGGTGGTCACTACACTTGCTTTGAATAAGGGTAGATTTCATTATTGCAAGGTTTTAGTTTTGCTTGGGAAGTGTGCAAGATTGCAGGGGACAGAGCTGAGACAACGCTCCTTTTCCTTTCTCTTTTTCTTTTCAGCTCTTGGCTCATAAACAATCATTGAATTAGCATTTAAAAAATTTTTGTTTGAAGATGTGCTATCAGCTTGTATGGGGTGCCCACATGTCCCAGCCTGGCCCCATCATACATGCTTTCCTGTTGTGGGTGCTGGTGGGCAGTGAGGAAAGGGGTAAAAGGAATCTGGGAGCAGAGTTTAAGCAGAGATCCCTCAGCTTGGAGTGGACATACCTCTTTCTCAGCCCTGGCCAGCTACCCAGGGAGTTCTCCTGTTAGAGGTTGTCCACCCATCTGCCCCTCATTAAGCTAGTACAATTTAAGGTGGGTTGAAAAAAGACTTGACTGTTAACTAAAGAATGAAATACTAATGGTTCATAATGGATGATTTACATCATTACCGACAAACTAGGGAACTGTGGGCCCTGTCTTAGTCTGTTTGGGCTGCTAAACAAAATACCATAAACTGAGTGGCTTATAAACAATAGAAATTTACTTCTCACAGTTTTGGAGGCTGGGAAGTCCAAGATCAAGGCACTGGCAGATTCAATGCCTGGTGAGGGCCCACTTCCTGGTTCACAGACGGCACCTTCTCACTGTGTCCTGACATGGCAGAGGGGGCAAACAAGCTCCCTTGAGACTCTTTTATAAGAGCACTAATCACATTCATGGGGACTCTGCCCTCCCTCCTGACCTAATCACCACCTAATGGCCCCACCTCCTAACACTATCTTGTTATATTTATTATACTATCTTTCAAATATGAATTTTGGGAGGACACAACATTCAGACCATAGTGGACCACCTAGCTCTGAGTTAGGTCCCAACCTAATTTCAAATGTAATACTTCAGCCTTTAGTAAACAGATGAATTAGGAAAGAAAAAGTTCCTAGAACAATTATTTTGACTGGCTAAGTAGCCTTTTTGGGATCTCTTTTCCTTAGGCTTGTGTGTTTCTATGGGGCAGAAGCAGGGACTGCCAAAAGAAAACAGGAAAGCAGGGAAAAAGATGAACGAAAAATAGAGAGGACAGACAAAAAATAAAATGGTAGACCTGAATCCAACTACATCAATACTTATGGTAAATGTTAATGGACTATATATTCCAAATAAAAGCCAGAGATCATCAGAATGGATAAAAAGCAACATCAATTATATGCTGTCTATAAGAGATAGACTTTAAGTAAAAAGACATAAATGGGTTAAAAGTAAATAGATGGGAAAAGATGAACCATAAACACAGTAAAATCAAAGAAAAATGAAAACATATGTCCACACAATGATTTGTGTATGGATACTCATAGCAGCATTCTTCACAATAGTAAAAAACTGGAAATAACCAAAATGCCCATTAACAGGTGAATGGTTAAAAAAAAAGTGACATATTCATGCAATATCCTACTGCTCAGCAATAAAAAGAAACTCACTACTGATATAAACAACATGGATGAATCTCAAAATTTCAATGAAAAAACCCAGACACAATGAAGTGTATACTGTATGATTCCACTTATGTAAAATGTAAACTAATGTACAGACAAAAAGCAGATCAGTGGTCTTACCTAGGGAAGGATGGAATGTAAAGGCACAAGAGGAATCTTTTGGGGATAATGGAAATGTTATATATTTTGATTGTGGCGATGATTTGTGGTCTTATACAACTGTCAAAACTCATTCAATTGTATACTTTCAAGGGATGTAACTTAACGGTATATAAATGTTTCCTCAATAAAGTTTGTAAGAAAAATTTTTTAAATCCCAATTTTCAAATAACTTTAGATTTTCTGCTATATTCAAAAAATATTTAATTTGATTTTTAAAAAGGGAGGGGTTGCAATTTTTCTGAGACCATGGCTTCTGTTAATGAAATAAACAAATGTCTCTCTGTGTTTAAAATATTTAGGAAATAAATACAACCGTGGTTCTAATTTAGTCTTAATGCCACAGGGAAATGACTTTAATGTAGTTATCAAAGACAAACTCAATGAACAGTTGTGTTTTCTGGTCTATTTTCTAAGACACTGAATGGGGAAAAATCAATATCTATAGTCTGACAATTGCACTGAAGCATAGAAGAGGCTCCCCCCACCCTCTTTCTTTCTGGAATCCTTTAGGAAGTAATGAATCCTTATCTTCTATGTTTGGGTTGTTAACATTTGGTGTTTCCTGAGAACACATATGGATAAAATACCTTTCTAAAAGTGCTTGACATCGATCCCTGGCAAAGTCTAGGAAGAAATATTAAACAGATGGTTTGTGAGCACTTAGCAAGGGAACCTGATATCCTTGTGTGTGGCTGAGAAATGTAGACTAGTTGACAGCATCATTAGGTTGATTTGTAACTGGCTGAAAGACTCACATACCCAATGAGTGCAGACTGCTGTCAACCTGGACAGAGGCCTCTGGATGTCAAAGCGTATTGATCACAATGGCCATTTCAGCTTTGGCATATTTATTATTTAGCCATTTTTTTAAAAGCTATTGTAAAATTTTATGATATGCAAATGAATACATGTGAGATTTTACATATATGTATATACACACATATATTCTATGAAGCATAACAACAAAATAAACACTCATGACTGCTTTATTCAACTTAAGATGTAGAACATTATCAATACCTCTGAGATATCTGTATGCTTTTTCCTGATCTTCTCCTGAGGAAACTTTGCCACACTGAATTTTGTTTTTGTCATTCCTTTCCTTTTAAAAGTAATTTTATTAATTTTTTTTTTTATTTTTTTGAGACAGAGTCTCACTTTGTTGCCTGGGCTAGAGTGCCGTGGCGTCAGCCTAGCTCACAGCAACCTCAGACTCCTGGGCTCAGGTGATTCTCCTGTCTCAGCCTCTTGAGTAGCTGGGACTATAGGCATGTGCCACCATGCCCAGCTAATTATTTCTACGTATTTTTAGTTGTCCAGCTAATTTCCTTCTGTTTTTTTTAGTAGAGATGGGGTCTTGCTCTTGCTCAGGCTGGTCTTGAACTCCTGAGCTCAGATGATTTGCTCGCCACGGCCTCCCAGAGTGCTAGGATTATAGGTGTGAGCCACCGCGCCCGGCTGAAACATTTCCTTTTGATTTAACCTCAATATGATAAAGATATATCACTTAAACCCTGTTTTGTGTAGTTTATCTGAGAACATTTAAAGACAAGACGACTGCCTCCTTCCCGCTATGCGGTGCTATAGGCAGTTGGAATAGCTTTCAGGAGTTCAAGTTTGAGAGCCTTAGGAAGAAAGGCAAGGCCACAGGACAAAGCTGGGCCTGGCTGGGCCTCAGCAGACAAAGCTGAAGGAGAGAGGGGCATCAAAATGCTAAGTGGAGACAGGCCGAAACAAGGGTACTGTTAGGCCTGTTGAGAGTATTTTGGCCAGGTACCCATCCTGTCTGTCCTGTCTTCCTGCCTCAGGTATCCTGGGAGTGGCACTAGCTTTAATGCCTCAGTTGCCTTGCCACCCTCCTAAGTGGATGCTAAAAGCTGCTGCTCTAGTCCCATGTACAGGTGTTACACTTACCAGTGCCAGGTATTTTAGCAGCAGATTCTGTGGGGTTCTGCTACTTGTGTATGGTGTTTGTCTCTTCAACTAAATTGTTAAGCTCCTTGTATTCCTCAAGTCTAGTAAATGGTAAAACATTTTATTGATTAATAAATCTTGTGCTGTATTTGTTTGTTGGCAATGGTGCCTTCTTGTTCTCTTCACCTTTAGACTCTCTTCCGCTTCATCTGCCCAAAGCACCATTTTCATGATGCTACTCACCGGACCAAAGAACACAGGCTTCCTCCTGGCCTGTTAGTCTCTAGGCTGATAACCACTCACACAGAGTAGCATACACTGCTTTGTAATATTGTGGTTGTGTCCTGAGGACTTTAAGATTTTTAGATTTCCTGAGGGCAGGAGTCCTGTTTGTTACTGTTACTAAGGTTTCGATAACAACACCAAGATGATGCAAAGCACTAAGGGAATAAAAGAATTAATTATAAGGAAAATGCAGGCATACTAGGATGATTTCAAGCAATGAGCCATATACACTTAACCCACAAAGAGGAATTACAAGCAATTTATGAGATGATGCATTATTTAGAAGCAAACAGGAAGTCACTGGAAGAGTCAGCAGCACTGACACCAGCTATTATATAAAGCTGCTTTCCTGCATTTAAAAGCTCTTTTATCAGGTAGCCTCAGAGCACTCTAAGATCTGTGCCATTAGAGACACAATAAGTTCTTTCTAGGCATACTCACTGAAGTTAGAAAAGAACACAGTCCACGCCTGATCTTTCCTCAGCCAAAGAAAAAAAGAGCTTCTCTATCACAGATTCATTTTGAAAACCCAATGGAAAAGCTCTGACTGGTGGAATGCGGAGCTATGATTGTGTCAGCCAGGGCCAATTCTGTGACCAGGAAGGTGGAGGAGTTACCAGACAGAGGGGATATGGGGGATGCTAGGCAGACCAAGAACACCCCACTGATAATCTAGGATATACACTGACACAGAAATGAGTAAGACGAGTTTCTAATCTCAACGTGCTTACAGTTTAATGCAAGGGAAAAGATATCAAATGGTTTACAATTTAGGTGAGGAGACAAAATTATCACATAATAAAGCGATGGTGAACAATTCTACATAGTATATAATTAAATGCTAAATTGTGTGGTACAGACCACAAGTGATGTAGTTGTTCTAAAGAGAGGAAAATCAATAAAGTAGTAATTAACATAAATTAGGATTTAAGGAATGGGGAGGATTCCTTGGCTGGAAGAGTACAGAGGAAGAAATTGAGGGGAAAGGAACGGAAATTCAGAGGAAAAGACAACTATGAATGGAGGGATGGAGAGAAAGGACAGTCAGTGAGGAGGCTGGTTTGAGGAAAGCAGTGTGCCCAGTAAGTGAGAGCTCACAAATCACATGGCTAAGGCTGATAACAATGTCTATAGCTTTATCCACAAGTGTCAGAATCTGACAGAAACCGCACCCTTAGTTACCAACCCTCCTACCTAATTAAAGGGCAATGGGGGTATGAGGGGGAGGAAGAGTGAAGTTATACACATGGGACCAGGAAGAGATCAAAAGTATCAGAACATCAGGCACCTCCATGTGTGCATAGCCTCGGAAGAGGTCAATATAGCCAGAAAGGACTGCAGGAGAATGCACCATAATTTGAGCATTGGATGAATTAAAACTGGTTGAGAAACTCTTTCTTTAATGAATTAGATATCTATGTATTTATATGGAAAGATATTCAAGACTCTTAAATGCCATAATTTGGGAATCTCTACTTGACTTCCTGACTAAAATATTTTCATAAACTTCCATTGCCTTGGAATGGAAATCCAAAAGTTTTAGCATGGCATAGATGGCCCTTCTCATCTAACTCTTGTCTTCCTTTACAGCCTGGCTCCCACCTCTGCCTGAGAGGCTCTGGTATAGAGAACCATGGGCACTTCTCTGAAGGTTGATCATATCTTGCTTTTTCATGTCTCTGGGTCTCCTTTTTTTTTTCTGAGACAGGGTTTCACCCTGTTGCCCATGCTGGAATGCAGTGGCACAATCATAGCTCACTGCAACCTCCAACTCCTGGGCTCAAGTGATCTTCCTGCCTCAGTCTCCTGAGAAGCGAGGACTATAGGTGCGTGCCACCATAACCAGCTAATTTTTTAAAAAAATATTTTTGCAGAGACAAGGTCTTTGTTGCCCAGCTGGTCTTGAATCCTGACCTCCAGTGAGCCTCCTGTCTCAGCCTCCCAAAGTGCTGGGATTACAGGTGTGAGCCACCGAGTCTGGCCTGGGTATCCTCTTTGAGTATCCATTTCTTCTTCCTGTGCTTCCTCTTCCTGCTTATCTTCTAAGACAAAGTTTAAATATTTCTTCTTCTAGGAAGTATAGGATTATGGGTGATTGCATTTTTAATTTGTTTACAGTAAACATGAATATTTTTCAGAATGTAAATATCAAGGAAAATGTCATTCAACTAAATAGAGTTAAAATAAAATTTATAAAAGAATAATAAAAA
The DNA here is from genome assembly GCA_963574885.1 of Lepilemur ruficaudatus. NCBI lineage: Eukaryota > Metazoa > Chordata > Mammalia > Primates > Lepilemuridae > Lepilemur > Lepilemur ruficaudatus. The sequence continues at coordinate 26,139 of CAUYRT010044086.1, forward strand.
GAAAAAACCCCATGTCAATATGGTAAATGGAACAAGGGGAAAGACCACTATGTCTCTCCAAAGTAATCCTAGGAGTTAATTCAAGAATAAAAGTCTAATTTCAAAAATAATTTTTCCCATTATATTAGCAAAGACAAAAAAAATCAAACAAGGATAATTCCTAGTAGGAAAGTCTCACTATTGGTGGAAGTGAAAATGGTATGATCTTTTTGGAGAGCTTTTTGGTAATGACTATCAAAGTGTGTATATATTGTTTTACCTCCTATTAATTTTACTTCTAGGAATTTATTCTACTGAAAATACTTGTGCAAACACATGATTATACACATAAACAGGGAAGGGTATATAATTTGTGGGCTATATAATTTGTGTGAGCAAAATGAAAATGCAGAGTCCCTGTTCAAAAAGCAGGGGAAAAAATGCCATTAAATAAATGCCATTTAATAAAACTTTTTCCTTTTTTCCACGGTCTCTTTCTTGAGCTATCATGGTGGGGTTTTTTTGTGTGTGTGTGTTTTGTTTTTTTTAAATTGTGGTAAGAATACAACATGAGATCTACCCTCTTAACACATTTTTAAGTGTATAGTACATTTTTAGGTATATAGTACAGTATTGTTAACTTTAGGGATAATGTTGTACACCAGATCTCTCGAACTTATTCATCATTTTCATCATGTTGTGTTTTTCTTTTATTTGCAATTAATGTCACATTCCCTTAGGCACCAGGATAATTGCCAAGCTAGTGAGAAACCTCACAGGTGCCTGGGGCCCTCCTCCTGCAAGTCAGCACAAAAAGCATGTATGCTGACCTTGACCCAGGTGTCCAGGCTCCTGCCCAGCAGGGGAGCAGAGGCCGGCAGTGGTCACTGGGTGGCTGGTGAGCTGGCAAATGAGTGAGCTCCCATTCTGGGGAGGTGGGAAGGAGGCAGAAGGCAGGGCATGTGTAAGCCAAGATTCTCAGCTGCTGGTGCATGCTCCACTATTCCTTCAAACTTCACTTACAAAACACAAATTCAAAGATAAAATTATTAAGAATTTTAAGACAGTAACAAAGAGCATTAAATCCCAAGCATGGGGCCTTTCTGCACTTAGGACTCTGTGTGACTACACTGGTCATTAGCTCATGAAGCCAACCCCTGCATATAAGTCTGTTCATACAGCATTAGTTATAATAGCAAAATGTAATAAACCAAATTGTTCATTAATAAGTAATTAAAGAAATAAGATATGGTACAACCACACAATAAAAAAACCACGTAGCCATTAAAAATGACACAGACCCTTAATACACATTAACAAAAAAGTTTTCAGAATATTAGGTATATCATGATCCCATTAAAATATTAAGAATGTGTGTGTGTGTGTGTGTGTGTGTGTGTATGTATATATAAAGGAATGTTAGCAAGGATACCGCAATCTCTTCAAAGTGATTAGAAAAAGAAGGAATTTTTCTTTTTACACCTATAATATTTCAGTTTTTATCATTATTTCTGAAATAAAATAATTATTTAAAAAATTCATTTCCAACACCTAGAAACATATGGCTGAACTGCAGTGAAATCTGCTGGCTTCATCATTTAAGAATATAAAAAGACTGTAGAAAATAATCTTCTTGACCTATAAAAGACTACTCATTAAAATTCTTACCATTCTTTTTACCTTGTTAAAAAAAATTCTTACCATCGTTGCTGGGATCTTCAACAGGAGACGATGAGTCCATATGCTCTAGGATTCCCTTTGTGATTTCAACAACCTGCAGCCTCCTGACTCTGACAAGGTCTGTATCTTTCAACCCTTCCTCCAATTGTTTGACCACCTCTTTTCCAGGCTGGGAAGTCAGAACAGTAATCTGAAAATAAAATCCAAGAATCAACGTGTTTATTCTCCCTGACGTACAGAGTGAGGAACATAACAGTTTATATCTGGAGGATAAACACAGCAGAAGTCTGTGGTGGTGGCTATTGTGGTTAATGCAAAAAGGATTTAAGTCTGATTTCTCTTCTCGTTCAAGTTGGATCCAGTTGAGCTATTTCTTTTGCCATTTTGACTGTAAAATGTACTTACTCTTGACCAATATATCTGACCTGAAGGGATATTGAGGTATTTGTATATAATTTGAATGTTTTATTCCATCAGAATGAACACACTGTGTTTTTATTAGCAGTTTTCTCTTAGACTTTGAAACTCCTAAATATATACAATTTTCTTTGCTCTTAGATGTTTCTGATTGATGAAGAAGGATGCAGATGAAAGCACAGTTATTATTTTAAAAGACTTCATTTTTTAAAGCAGTTTTAAGTTCACAACAAAGGTAAAAGGAAGGTATTGTGATATCCCATATACCCCTTGCCCTCACATATACACAGCCTCCCCCATTATCAACATTTTCCACTAAAGTGGTACATTTGTTGCAATTGATGAGCCTCTATTGACACATCATAATCACCCAAAGTCCATAGATTACATTAGGGTTTCCTTTTGATGGTACACTCTATGGGTTTGAACAGATGTATGATGACATATATCCATCAGTATAATATCACACAGAACATTTTCACTGCCCTAAATATCTTCTGTGCTCTGTGTATTCATCCCTTCCTCCCACATAACTCCTGGCATACTGATCTTTTTACTGTCACCGGAGTTTTGCCTTTTCCAGAATGTCATAAAGTTGGAGTTATACAGAATTAGACTTTTCAGACTGCCTTCTTTCACTTAGTAATATGCATTTAAGTTTCCTCCAGATCTTTTTGTGGCTTGATAGCTCATTTCTTTTTAGCACTGACTAACATTCCATTGTCTGCATGTACTACAGTTTATTTATCTATTCACCTACTGAGGGACATCTTGGTTGCTTCCAATTTTTTGAAATTATTCATAAAGCCACTATAAACATTTCTGTGAAGGTTTTTAAGTGGACATGGGTTTTCAACTCCTTTGGGTAAATACTAAGAAGCACGATTGCTGGACTGTCTGGTAAAAAGGTATGTTTAGTTTTATAAGAAAACTTCAAACTGTCCTCCAAAGCAGCTTTACCATTTTGCATTCCCACCAGCAATGAATGAGAGTTCCTGTTGCTCCACAACCTCACCAGCATAGGTGTCATCAGTATTCTGAATTTTAGCAATTTTAATAGGCATGTAGTGATATTTGTTGTTTTAATTTGCATTTCCCTGATGACATATGGCATGGAACATCTTTTCAGATGTTTGTTTGATATCCATATACTTTCTTTGCTGAGGTGTCTGTTAAGGGCTTTGGCCAATTTTTTAAAGTTTTATTTTATTTTTAATTGACACATAATAACTATACATATTTATGAGATACAGTCTGATGTTTTGTATACATTGTGTAATGATCAAATCAGGATAATAAGCATATCTATCACCTCAAGTACTTGTCATTGCTTTGTGGTAAGAACATTCAAAAACCCTCTTTTTTAGGTATTTTGAAATATACATTATTGTTAACTGTAGTCACCCTACTGTGCAATAGAACATGAGTACTTATTCCTCCTATCTAATTGTAGCTCTGTACCTGTTGACCAACCTCTCCTCATCACCCCCTCCCGCACTACTCTCCCCAGGCTCTAGTAACCGCTATTCTACTACTTCTGTGCAATCAACTTTTTTAGATTCCACATATCAGTGAGATCATGCAGTATTTGCGTTTTTGTGCCTGGCTTATTTCACTTTACATGATGTTCTCTAGGTTTATCCATGTTGTTACAAACAACAGGATTTGATTCAATTTCATTCTTTCTTATGGCTGAGTAGTTTTCCATATGTATATATACCACAATTTAAAAATCTATTCATCTGTTGATAGACACTTAGGTTGATTCCATATTTTGGCTATTGTGAATGCTGCAATGAACATGTAAGTGTACATTATATCTTTGACTTACTGATTTAATTTCCTTTGGATATATACCCAGTAGTGGGGTTGTTGGATCATAAGGTAGTTCTATTTTTAATTTTTTGATGAACTTTTATACTCTTGTCTATAATGGCTGTACTAATTTAAATTCCCACCAACAGTGTGTAAGAGTTCCCGTTTCTCCACATTCTTGTCATCATTTGTTATTTTTTGTCTTTTTGATAATAGCCATTCTAACTGGGGTGAGGTAATATCTGATTGTGGTTTTGATTTACATTTCCCTGATGATTAGTGATGTTGAACATTTTTCATATACATGTTGGCTATTTGTATGTCTTCTTCTGAGAAATGTCTATTCAGATTTGTTGCCCATTTTAAAATTGGGTTATTTGGTTTTCTACTAGTGAGTGGTTTGAGTTCCTTATACGTTATGATATTAACCCTTTGTCAGATGCATAGTTTGTGAATATTTTCTCCCATTTTGTAGGTTATCTCTTCACTCTGTTCATTGCTTCCTTTGCTGCACAAAGGCTTCAAAGTTTAATGTAATTCCATTTATCTATTTATGCTTTTGAGGTTTTATCCAAAAAATTCTTGTTCAAGCTGATGTCATGAAGTGTTTACCCTATGTTTTCTTCTAATTTTCATAGTTTCAGGTATTACATTTAAGTCTTTAATTCATTTTGAGTTGATTTTTGTAAGTGGAGAGAGGTAGGGGTCTAGTTTCATTCTTCTGCTTAACGATATTCAGTTTCCTCAGCATTATTTATCGAAGATGCTGTCCTTTCTGCAATGTGTGTTCCTACACCTCTGTCAAAAATCAGTTGACTGTAAATGTGTGGATTTATTTCTGGGTTCTCTATTCTGGTCCATTGGTCTCTGCGTCTGTTTTTATGCCAGTACCATGCTGTTTTGGTTACTACTGCTTTGTAGCATATTTTAAAGTCAGGTAGTGTGATACCTCCAGCTTTGTTCTTTTTGCTCAAGATTTTTTTTGGTTATTTGGGGTAATTTGTGGTTCCATATGAATTTTAGGATTGCTTTTTCTATTTCTGTGAAAAACGTCATTGGTATTTTTATAGGGATTGCATTAAATCTGTAGATCACTTTGGGTAGTATGGACATTTTAACAATATTAATTCCTCCAGTCCATGAACACATTTATTCAATTTCTTTCATCAATGTTTTATAGTTTTCATTGTAGAGATCTTTCATCTTCTTGGTTAAATTTATTTCTAGGTTTTTTGGTAGCTATTGTAAATGGGATTACTGTCTTCATTTCTTTTTCAGATAGTTTGCTGTTGGTGTTTAGAAATGCTACTGATTTTTGTATGTTGATTTTGTATCCTGTAACTTTACTGAATTTGCTTATTCTAACAGTTTCTTGGTGGAGTCTGTAGGGTTTTCTATATATAAGATCATGTCTGTAAACAGGAACAATCTGACTTCTTCCTTTCCAAGTTGGATGCCCTTTATTTCTTCCTTTGTCTAACTGCTCTGGCTAGGATTTCTAGTCTTATGTTGAATAGAAGTGGTGAAGGGCATCCTTGTCTTGTGCTAGATTTTAGAGTAAAAGCTTTCAACTTTTCTCTGTTCAGTATGACAGTAGCTGCGGGTTTGTCAACTATGGCCTTCATGTGTTAAGGTATGGTCCTTCTATACCTAATTTGTTTAAAGTTTTTATCATGAAGGGATGTTAAATTTTATTGAATGCTCTTTCTGCATGCAGTGAGATGATCATATGGTTTTTGTCTTTCATTCTGTTAAAGTAATGTGTCATGTTTAGATTTGTGTATGTTGAAACATCTTTGCATTCCTGGGATGAATCCCACTTGATCATGGTGAAGACCTTTTTGATGTGCTGTTGGATTTGGTTTGCTAATATTTTGTTAAGAATTTTTACATCTATGTTCATCAGTGATATTGATCTATAGTTTTTTTTGTTGTTGTTGTGTCTTTGTCTGGTTTTGGTATCAGTGTAATGCTGGCCTCATAAAATGAGTTTGGAAGAATTCCTTCCACTTCAATTTATGGAATAGTTTGAGAAGAATTGGTTCTTTAAATGTTTGGTAGAATTTAGCAGCAAATTCATCAGGTCCTGGGCTATTTTCTACTGGTTCAATCTCATCACTTGTTATTGATCTGTTCAGGTTTTCTATTTCTTCATGATTCAATACTGGTAGGTTGTAAATGTCTAGGAATTTATCCATTTCTTCTAAGATTTCCTATTTGTTAATGTATAGTTGTTCTTAATAGTCTCTAATGATCCTTTGTATCTCTGTAGTATTGGCTCTCATGTCTCCTTTTTCATCTCTGATTTTATTAATTTGAATCATTGCTCATTTTTTCTTAGTCTAGTTAAAGGTTTGTTGATTTTGTTTATCTTTTCAAAAAACCAACTCTATGTTTCGTTGATCTTTTGTATTTTTTTAGTCTTTATTTCTGCTCTGATCTTTATTATTTCGACTTCTACTAATTTTGGGTTTAGCTTGTTCTTATTTTTCTAGTTCCTTGAGTGATATGTTAGGATGTTTATTTGAGATCTTTCTACTTTTTTGATGTGGGCATTTATTGCTATAAACTTCCCCCTTAGAACTGCTTTTGCTGTATCCCATAGGTTTTGGTATGCTGTATTTCCATTTTCATTTGTCTCAAGAAATTTTTAAATTTCCTTTTTAATTTCTTCATTGACCCATTGGTTGTTCAGAAGCATGTTGTTTAATGGTGTTCTCTGAGCTTACTGGATCTGTGGTTTGGTGTCTGATCTTAATTTCTAACCTTAGGAAATTCTTGCTTATTATTGTTTCAAATATTTCTTCTGTTCCTTTCTTTTTTTCTTTTCCTTCTGGTATTGCCATTACTTGTAAGTCATACCTTTTGCAGTTGTCCCACAGTTCTTGGATATTATTCTGGTTTGTATTTTGGCTTAAGCTTTTCAGTTTTGGAGGTTTCTATTGATATATCCTTAAGCTCAGGGATTCTTTCTTTAGCCATGATAAGTCTACTAATAGCCCATCAAAGACATTCTTCATATCTATTACAGTGTTTTTGATTTCTAACATTTCTTTTTGGTTCTTTCTTAGCATTTTCACCTGCTTACATTGCCTATCTGTTCTTGCATGCTGTCTACTTCGTCCATTAGAGCCCTCAGCATATCAGTCATGGTTGTTTTAAATTCTATTGTCTGATAATTCCAACATCCCTGCCATGTTTAGTTCTGATGCTTGCTCTGTCTCTTCAAACTGGTTTTTTTTTTTTTTTGCCTTTTAGTATGCCTTATAATTTCTTCTTGGTAGTTGGACATGATGTACTGGGCTAAAGGAACTGCTATTAAGTAGGCCTTTAGTAAAGTAGTGGTAAGGAATGGGGAGAGGGGAAGCATTTTATAGTTCTATGATAAGATCTTTGTATTTTAGTTAACCTATGTTTCTGGACTGTGAACTTCACAATTGTTTCTCAGTATCCCCTCCACCCCTTAAGTGCGACAGGATAGCTAGGGTGGGCTGGTGTTGAGTATTTCTCTTCTGCTATGTGGAAGGCTACAGCTAGCTGGAGTTTGGTATTTCTTTTCTCCCAGGTCAGTTAGGCTCTGATAAAACCCTAGCAGATTAGGCTCTATTTAACTAGTTTCTCCTGAGCGCAGAACTTGTTAAGAACAGAATACTCTGGTACATTTCAAATGGTTCCCTTTTTCCTCCCTGTCAGAGGCATGAGGGAAGTATTCCCTGATATTTACTGGGAGTTGAGTTCCTGGTAGTAAAACTCACAAAAGTGGTGGGGGCCCTCCTATGACTACGTCTCCCTGGAGTTTTTAACTCTCAGACTTGTCCACACCTAGCCTCCAGCAATTTGTCAATTACAGTTTAGGTTTTCCTACTCCAGTACTGGGTCCCATGGAGGTTTCTGCTCCAGTATCTCTTGTGATTCTCTGTATCTGTCTGATGTCTCTCCAAGTTTGGAGACGGCAGTTTGCCCTATGACCTAACTTCTCTTAGGCTCTATGTTAATTTTTTAGTTTTTCAGCTTTTGACTAGCTGTTGGAATGGAACGTGACTTTCAAATCAAACTCGTTATGTGCAGAATTGGAAAGCAGAAATCCCACACAATTATTTTTTTAACTCATCTGTTTGATGCCTGAGGTTATAATAACTGAAACTGTTTTAACTCACACTCACTCATATACCCAATGGAGTCTTCAGCCATGACTTATTTATATTTTTAAGATTGTCTCAGTCTGGCACCAGAATAGTAGCAATTTTTACATTTGTCAGTCCTAAGAAGATTTACTCAATTTGGTGCCAAGATTTGATTAAGAACAATTACGAATTCCTAAGTGTACCTAGGTAAGTATAATACCAATCTAGGCAGTTCAACGTGTGCTTTACAAGTTCCAGAAATCTAGAGGCAGATGGCAAATTCAGATTTTACTTTGATTTCAGTTTTTCCTTATAATTTACTTCACTCCATATTTTTAGAGCTCCTCTTTATGCCTATGTCTATATTAAGAATTGTACAGGTTACCGGAAAAAAAGAAACATGTCCTCTGCCTGCAGGGAGCTGAAAATCTAGCCTTGAAAATTACATTCAATGTGTATAAAACAGAAAACAATGTAAGGATGATAAATAATGAAGCACCTAGACTGCCTGAAATGAAAAGATGATTTGGAGTCCTAAAGGCTAGCATCTCTTACCTCCAGGGAAGTGTAGGTCAGAGCTGCACCTGTGGTCACATGTCTGCTGTATTGTTTGAACTGCTGGAGCCCATCCACTACTGCCAGCCGCAAAGAAGTGCCTTGTGGTCTGAAACAACCTTCTCTCTGTAACATGCGGAGTTCTGAGATACAGGCCTGCAACCTAGCAAAGTTCCCTTTTACTTGCTGCAGCGAAAAATGAATCAGAAATACAAATTTTTAGGGACCTAGATTTCAGATTAATTGGCAGTCTAAATTCATTATCAATAACTCTGCAGGAGTCTCTTCCCTTCCTGAAAATGTTTATTTGATCAATACCTATTGAGTGCCTATTGTATTCTAGGCTCTGCACTAAAAATATTCCCTACAACAGAGGAAGAAAAATTTTGATTATGTGGGGTTACCAGAAACAGGAAAGAAAGTGTTTTAATTCATTAATTCACACAAAGGAAGGTTTGGTTGTGACTACTTAGTTCTGCTTTAGGGTAAACTGGAGGCCAAATAGGGTTAACCTTAGACACTATCTTCATTTTTCAGTCAGTTTAGGCACCAAGAGCTTTTCTATTTAAGAATGGTGTTTTCCCGGAAATGCTGATATGGTTGGTCATTTCAGAATGGATAAGGTCCTACCTAATCTACTCCTCAGGATAACTTCAATAAAGAAGAGCTACTTGGCTTATTCTGCAGTCAGCTTAACGAGACAACATGTAAATCCCAGACAAGTGACCTCTTGGTTCTCCTCACCGTCCTTTATAAAAACTTGCTCTTAGGACGTGATCTAATTTAATCTGATTTCAGGTCAATGTTACCTCTCCTAAGGATGTGTGCATTTTGATAAATGTGCACTGAGGATTTGTGACATTATTTGAAGGAATTCCATGCATCACTGGCAGGCAGGGGGAGGGAAGGAACTATATTTTGGGATAGGGATGTGGGGGCTAGGCCTAGAAAAAAGGATGGATGGATGGAAAGAATGTGAGCAGGGTGAATGAAGGGACAGGTGAAAACGCCTGCCTGAAGCTGCTTGTTTGCTGTGTGCAAAAGTCAGCTGAAAACAGCTGACCTATATGGAAGTTATTAAAGAAATTGGCAAATGGTCCTGACCTTTTGCACATGTCCTTGGAAATAAATACAGGGAGGAACTTAACTGAGGAGGTCATTTTCTCCTTCAGACTTTGGCCTCTCCTCTTCTCTAAACACTATGTGTTTTGAGTAATTATTCCTTCCCTATCGAGCTCAGGAACAAAAAGAGGCTGCTACATGGGGACACCTTCCTGACTAAAGAGCAGAATTGAGGAATATCTGCAAAGTACGTAAAATCTATGAGCACAAGCTACAATACTGCCAGAGTACAAAGACTGCTTAAGTCAACTCCTGCCTTGCTTAGCTCCACAGCTGCTTACTTTGCTTATCATGCTCTTCTCCCTGAGTCTCTGGGGGAAAACACAAAAAATTGAACATAATTCAATCGAGGTAATCTAGGTAAGAAAATAAGAAAACTACTCAAGAAAGAAATGAGAACAAATCATACTATAGGTGTAGCCTAGTACGGTTCAAGCATTTCTTCTCAGGTGTTCCCTAAAAGAATCTTTATACATTTTAAAATCAACAACTAGATTTTATAATTCCAAGTGCAAGTAGTTGCTAAGGATGTAACTTGCAGCATATTTTAAATATCAAGATTTAAAAATAAAACTGTAACATCACTCTTCAAAACATAATCCAGTGGAATCTAAATATATGATGATTTTATACTTACCATTATTCAATTTAAAAAGCACATGAACAAGCTCCTTTTTTCAACAGGTAGAGATTTAGATTGTTCCTTTTTCTCCTTGAACTCATATTTTCAATTCATTTTCCCCACAGAGAGTTTTGTCATAATGTAAAATAATTTTATGCTTGCCAATCTTTTATTGATCCTATCATACTTCTCTGCATTAAAATTATATATTGCAAGATTTCTATTAATAAATTTCTTATGACCACAGGCTCTAAGAGGTACTCTAGATTATTATTAGAATTATCATTAATATATAATTGATCAAAAAACATATATATTACCAATTTTGAACAATAAGTGTTGGCATTATAAGGTATCATTATCAGATGACACCCAGGGCCAGCTAACTTCTGACTGAACTTCTTGTTCAATCTACAATTGTGACCATATATTACCACATATTTAATAATAAAAATTCATACCATTTGTTTCAGGAATATTTGAGAAAGGAATAAGCAATTATTATATTTTGTGTCCTTTCCATGTTTTAAAATAAGCAATGTCCTATATTTCTATTATCTAAGATTCAGAAGTACAAACATAAAAAATATATATCCTTGTAAAATATAGCATTTCTTTCTTATTATTTTTTTTTGGGGGACAGAGTCTCACTTTGTTGCCTGGGCTAGAGTGACATGGCAAATTCCCAGGCTCAAGTGATCCTCCTGCCTCAGCCTCCCGAGTAGCTGGGTCTATTGGCAGCCACAACCACGACTGGCTAATTTTTCTATTTTTAGTAGAGATGGGGTCTTGTTCTTACTCAGGCTGGTCTCGAACTCCTGAGCTAAAGCAATTCTCCTGCCTTGGCCTCCCAGAGTGCCAGGATTACAGGTGTGAGCCACCACACCCGGCCTATTTTCAACCTTTCTGAATCACATTGTTGTAGCCGTGTCTCTTTAAAACAACAGAGTTTTTTGCTTTGTAATCAAATCTGTAAATTTTAAAAAACATTTTAATAGGTGAGTTTAGCACATCTGTAGTTATTGGTATGACAGATATGTTTATTTTTAGTTGTATTATTTTATGGTTTTTATATCTTTTGGAAAATGAATATATTGTATATTTTCTTTTCCTTTTTAATGTTTTTCTTGTCATAATTAGGAGAATTTATATTTCTGTTAATAATAAAATAAATAGTGTTTATTTTATTTTTTTATAATTTTTTTATTGCAGCATATTATGGGGGTGCAAATGTTAAGGTTACGTACATTGCCCTTGCCCCCCTCCCCCCTCCAGTCAGAGCCTCAAGCCTGACCATCCCCCAGACGATGCACGTCGCACTCATTATGTATGTATATACCCATCCCCTCCCCCCCTCCTATCTGCCCGACACCTGATAAATGTTGTTCCTATGTGTCCACTTAGGTGTTGATCAGCTAATACCAATTGGCTGGTGAGTACATGTGGTGCCTGTCCATCCATTCTTGGGATATTTCATTTAGTAGAACGGGTTTCAGCTCCATCCAGGAGAATACAAGAGGTGCTATATCACCATTGCTTCTTACAGCTGAATAGTACTCCATGGTATACATATACCACATTTTATTAATCCACTCGTGTATTGATGGGCACTTAGGTTGTTTCCACAACTTTGCAATTGTGAATTGTGCTGCTATAAACATTCCAGTGCAGGTGTCTTTTTTATAGAGTGTCTTTTTTTCTTTTGGGTAGATGCCCAGTAATGGGATTGCTGGATCAAATGGTAGATCTACTTGTATCGCTTTCAGGTATCTCCATATTGCTTTCCACAGGGGTTGCACTAGTTTGCAGTCCCACCAGCAGTGTAGGAGTGTTCCTAT
>CAUYRT010044087.1:0-33731 GCA_963574885.1 Lepilemur ruficaudatus
CCCCCACCAAACTACCAATGTGGCTCAGACTATTTTGAGAAACTTAAAACACTTAAAACAAAATTTTCAAAACTGAATCTCTCCAGCAATATGCTATTCCCTTCTGCAATTGTAGAATGTAACTCTGTTTAACAATTTATGCAACTTATTTCTGTTACTATAGCTTTCTGGCTTATTTTCCCAATCCTAATACTAACAGAAAGCTTTAGTGCCATAAATATGTATTTTATCCTAACAGTTTACCATCTCACTGTGTATAGATTTTCTCTAGCAAATGAAGAGCCACAATTGTACTATAATAATTTTTTGAAGAGTTGTAATAATTTTGAAATATGGTCTGCAAACTAACCCAGGTTGGGAATATTGACTTCAAGAACACTTTCAATGATACCTACAAAAAACAAAATTTGGGGTCTTTAGAAGGTACTGTTTACAGCAAAACTAATTGATTAGAAACTCAGAATGAAATCATTTCATCTGTATAAAAAACAAGCTTGCTTTTTGTTTAGCAGTTAGTCAAGGTCACAATAAAATCGTTGCTATGTTAAAAAAAAAAACCAGCTGGTTAACGCTGGCCAATGATTACTGTCTTCATGGATGGGAATACTGAATTTAAGAGCCTTAATCTGAAAAAGAAAAAATTTACTCTGGAGAAGCAAAGCCTATCTGAAATTAAGACCTAGTTGAAATAGTATCTCTAAATCTGCACTGTCTAATACTGTAGGCAAGAGCCACATGTGGCTATTTACATTTAAATACATTAAAATGAAATAATTTATCTACAAGAGACATACCTTAGACTCAAAGACACAAATAGGTTGAAAGTAAAAGGGTAGGAAAAGACGTACCATGCAAAGAATAACCAAAAGAGACCTAAATATAGGTGACTATATTAATATCAGACAAAATAGACTCTAAGAAATATTAGAGAAAAAGAAGAACACTTCATAATCATAAAAGAATCAACATATCTGGAAGATATAACAATTGTAAATGCACGTGAACTTAACAACAGAACCCCAAATACTTCAGGAGAAATAGACAATTGAACAATTATAATAGGAGATTTTCAACTGACAGAACAGCCAAACAGAAAATTAGCAAGGTTATGGAGGACTTGAACAACAGTGTCAACCAATTTGAGCTAAGTGATATATGTGTATAAATGATTCTACCCAACAATTACAGAAAATTAAGTAAATTAAAACTTCAATTCCTTAGTTGCACTAGCCATATTTTAAAATGCTCCTATAGCCACGCATAGCTAGTGACTACTGTATGTCACCAAGGCAAACTATAGAACATTTCCATCATCTCAGAAAGTTCTACTAGAATGTACTGCTCTAGATTTCTTAGGGACTTACACAAAATGTAATTTTTTTGCATTAAAAAAACAGTTTTACCCACTCATCAACACCCTCTCCACCTTATTTTTAGAACTGTTTAAAGTGTGACTTAAATATAGTTAAACACTTGTAACATTTGATTATGTTTTTAAGTAATCATCTCCAAAAGGGTGTTCTTGTCATGTTCTGCCACTGGGGGGCGGTCCACAGCTTTTCCCACGATGCAGCCATTGCTCAAAACAATTGCTGAACCTCCCTCTGGGAAACACCTTTCTAATTAAAAAAGGGAAAACTGCCTTATTACTGCATAATTGTTCCTTGTTGAAGCAAAAAGTATTCCCCAGGGTATCACTCATCTTTTCCACCAGATTCAGCTCTGGATGACTTTATTTCTTAAAATTGAACTCCCCGCAAAGTGAAGGTTCATCCCCACTGAAATACATTCAAAGAAATGCGCCTGATCAACTTAAGGCCATGGCCAAAGAGGGCTGGCGGAAGCATCCTCAAAAATGACCTCAATGTCGAAATAGACAGATCATCTTCCAAACTGCGCGCTTTGTAGCCAACAGTATTCTTTCTAAAAGAGTAATCCCAATTCCTCGGTTTACACAACTGGTGTGATAACTTTCCTGCGCAAACACTCATGACCCGCGAGTTAAACAAAACGTATACCAAAAAGAAAATGTGAGAAATGCTTTAAGTTTTAGATTTCCATTTTTTTCTTAAATGGGAAAATTTAAGGAGACATTGTGAGACAAAACTTAATTTGACATCTCAGGGCACAGTTTCTCACAGTGTGAGTGCAAAGCCCGTCAGTATTGTAGGGGAGGAAAGATTTCTTTCCTCACCAATTGCTAGTTCATGGCTGAGGCACCTATAACAAAAGACAGCTTAACAATAGACAGGCATGCAAATTTATTTAATATATGTTTACATGACATGGGAGCCTTTGGAAAGAAGACCCAGAGAACCTGGGAAACCTGCATATTTTTATGCTTAAGTTTGATGGAGAGTGTAGTCGTGCGGAGTGTGATTGGACACGGGGTGTGATCTAATGGTAATAAATGGGGGGGAGGGCGCATTTAGCCAGGCCTGTTTGTTCAGTTTCTTCTCTGTGGCCCCATGTCTTCAGAGATAAGGATGTCCCTGTCCTCCAGGTATAGAGAGGGCTCCTCTCAAATGGGAGTCTTCTAATCTGCTTCAGGAGAGAAGGACAGGAGAAAGTCAGAACTTCCAGTTTTTATGACCTGCTTCAGGGAAGAAAGGTGAAGGGGAGGTGAGAGTGGCCTTCCTGTCTCTGCTGTTTTCTCAAATGCCAACATGTCCTAAACCTCATCAGAATATGGAGAGCGTGTTAAAGATGAAGGTGCTGGGTCCATCCTGGATCTGTGGAATCAGAATCTCCAGGTGGGACATGGGAATTTTTAACAAACTCCCTAGATGATTCTTATGCATAGTAAACTCTGAGATAATTGAGGGAGAAAAAATATTTTTACATTTTCAATAAGATTTTATTTAGCCTGATTTTATTTTATTTTAATATTTAAGGTGTACAACCTGATGTTTTGATATATACATACACTGTGGAAAAAGCCACCACAATCAAGCTAATTCACATATTATTACCATTTTGTTTTCTTTTGAGGAAATATCAAACAGTTTTCCACCATGGCTGGACCGTTTTACGTTTCAAACAGCAACATACATGGGTTCCAATTCCTCCACATGCTTTCCAACACTTGTTATTTTCCTTTCTTCTTTTCTTATTATAGCCATCCTAGAAGATATAAAGTAGTATCTTTCTGTGGTTTTCTATTCACATTTCCCTAGTGACTGGGGATGTTGGACATTCTTTCATGTACTTACTGATCATTTATATATCTTCTTTGTAGAAATGTCTATACAAGTCCTTTGCCCACTTTTAATTGAGTTGTCATTTTGTTGTTGAGATTTAGGAGTTCTTTATATATTGTAGATATTAAGCTCTTATCAGATGTATGATTTGCAAATGTTTCCTTTTGTTCTGTAGGTTCACTTTCTTTATCAAATACTTCAATGCACAAAAGTTTTTAATTTTGATAAAGTTCAGTTTATCTCTTTCTTTTGTTGCTGATACTTTGGGTGTCATATCAAAGAAATCAGTTGCCAAATCCAAGGTCATGAAGATTTATCCCTACATTTTTTTCTACATTTATCCCTACATTTGTGGCTTTAGCACTTATATTTAGGTCATTGATACATTTTGGTTAATTTTTGTATTTGTTTTTAAAGTCTTATATTTACAGAGATATCTTAGTGGACTTTCTTTAATTTGGCAGAGCAATGGGTTGCAGGGTCAAAACATTTTAAATTTCAAAAGACAACGTCTATGATGTCTTCTCTTGTTGCTTCTGTTCAGTTGTATTGAACATTCTAGCCAGGACAATTAAGCAAGAAAATGGAGGGGAAAATATCTAGATTGAAAAAGAAAAGTTAAAACTATCTCTATTCACAGATGACATGACCTGGTACATAGAAAATCCTAAGGAATCCGCTAAAAAAAACTATTATAACTGATAAAATTAGCAATGTTGCAAAGTATAAAAATTAGTTGCATTCATATACACTTGCAATGAACAATCAGAAAATGAAATTAAGAAAACAAGTCCATTTACAATATCATCAAAAAGAATAAAATGATTAGAAATAAATTTAACAAAAGAAGTTCAAAACTTATACTCTGAAAACTATAAAATATTATTAAAGGAATTTAAAGCAGATTTAAATAATTGGAAAGCCATGTTATGCCCATGGACCAGAAAACTTCATAGTGTTAAGATGGCAATAATTTTCCAAATTGATACAGAGAGCTCTATTAGAATCCCCATTGGCTCCTTTATAGAAGTTGACAACAATGATCTTAAAATTCATACGGTAATGAAAGGGGTCAAGAATAGCCAAAATAATATTGAAAAAGGAGAACAAAGCTGGCGGACTCACACTTCTTGATTTCAAAACTTAGTTCAAATCTATAATAATCAAGATGGTGTACAACTGGTGCAAGGATAAACATATAGATTACAATTGAATAGATTACAATTGAGAGTCCAGAAATAAACCTATACATCTATGGTCAATTTATTTCAACAAAAGTGCCAAAACCATTCAATGAGGAAAGACTAGTCTCTTCAACAAATCGTCCTGGGACAACTTGATAGTCTCACTCAAAAGAATAAAGTTAGATCCCTACCTCCCACCATATGCAAAAATTAAGTCAAAGTGGACTTAAAAGAACCTAAATGTAAGAGCCAAAATCATAAAACTCTTAGAAGAAAACACAGATTAAATCTTGGTGAATTTGGATTTCGCAATGATATGACAAAAAGTACGAACAATAAAAAAAAGATGAATTAGACTTTATAAACTTTTGTGCTTCATAAATTACTATCAAGAAAGTAAAAAAACCCCACGAAATGAGAGAAAATACTTGCAAATTATATATCTAGTAAGGGATTTTCATCTAGAACATATAAAGTACAGATACAACTCTATAATAAAAAGACAAACCAATTTGAAAATGGGCAAAGAAAAATGAATACTTTTTCAAAGAAGATATACATTGGTCAATAAGCATGTAAAAAAATGTTCATCATTAGCCATCTGGGAAATTCAAATCAAAATCACAAGGAAATACTGCTTCATACCCACTAGGATGTCTATAATTAAGAAGTCAGATAATAACATGTATTGGAGAGGATGTAAAGAAATTGGAACCCTCATATACTGCTGGTGGGAATGTAAAATGGTGTAGCCACTTTGGAAAACTGTTTGACCATTCCTCAAAATTTTAAACATAGAATTATCATTTAACCCAGAAAGTCCACTCATTGTTATATATCTAAGAGAAATGAAAACATATATCCACACAAAAATTTTATGTGAATGTTCATAGCACCATTATTCATAATAGTGAAAAGGTAGAAAAAACCCAAGTGTCCATCAACTGATGAATGGCTAAACAACGTGGGCTATATCTATACAATGGAAAATTATTTGGCAATAAAAATAAATGAAATATTGATACATGGTACAACAGGGAAGATGCTTAAAAACATGCTAAGTGAAAGAAGACAATCACAAAGGACTACATATTCTATGATTTCACACAAAATGCACAGACTAGCAAATCTATAGAGATAGTAGATTAGTGGTTGCCTAGGGCCAGGTGGGGGGTGGACTGGGTGGATAGGAGGGGTGACAGCTAAAGGGTACGAGGTTTCTTTTTTTTTTTTTTTTTTGAGACAGAGTCTCACTCTGCTGCCCGGGCTAGAGAGTGCTGTGGCATCAGCCTAGCTCACAGCAACCTCAAACTCCTGGGCTCAAGCAATCCTCCTCCCTCAGCCTCAGGCATGCGCCACCATGCCGGGCTAATTTTTTCTATATATTTTTGGTTGACCAATTAATTTCTTTGTATTTTTAGTAGAGGCGGGGTCTCACTCTTGCTCAGGCTGGTCTCAAACTCCTGACCTTGAGTGATCCACCTACCTCGGCCTCCCAGAGTGCTAGGATTACAGGTGTGAGCCACCGCGCCTGGCCAGGTATGAGGTTTCTTTGCAGGATGATAAAAAATGTTCTAAAATTGATTATAGTGGTGGGAGCACAACTCTGAAAATATACTAAAATCCATTGAATTGTACACTTTATATAAGTTAATTGTATGATATGTGAATTACATATCAACAAAAATTATATCCTTTCATATGCTTCACTTAGATGAATATTCAGTTCAATTCAGTAAACATTTTTGGAAGACTTTACTTTTTAAAAAAGGGCAATGACTAATGTCCTTCAGAAATATTGCACCAAGTGTTGGGCATGGTGGCTCACACCTGTAATCCTAGCACTCACGCCTGTAATCCTGGCAAAACATCTCGAAAACTCATGCAAAAGAGCATAAGAATCTAACAATCTTTATTGATCTGTGAGGCTCTGGATGCCAAATGACCTGCTTGAGCAGATCATTTGAGCTCAGGAGCTCAAGACCAGTCTGAGCAAGAGTAAGATCCCATCTCTACTAAAAAAATAGAAATTAGCTGGACAACTGAAAAAAAAATTTACATATATATAATTTGCATTATATATAATTTACATATATATGTAAATTAGCCAGGTATGGTTGTTGAGGAATGATTGAGGAATTAATGACATGTGGCTCATAAGATCATTATTTTATTGCATCACCCAATATTGCTATATTAAAGACAGAAACAGGAGTTTGCAGGGTTTTTCCCTGAAGGAATATGTGAACTCATTAGTTCACCTATCAAGGGCTGCCTCGCCTTAGGAGGGCTCTCAAAGCTCCGGTATGGATGTATTCCAAGAAGCTTCCTGGTTATCTCAGATCTGTGAGCCTCCCTGTTCTTGAAAGACAAGACAGGTACATATCTGGCTCACAGGATGGGAGCCGGAGACAATGAGTGCCCTAGGCAAGAGACGCGCCCCTGTGGTTATGAACAATTTGTTATGTAGAGGTGGGCTTCCTGCTCTCTTCTGACTAGCTGCCTTAAGTCCACAATAACTAGGTCAAAGAAATATAGAGCCACTATACCTCTTCCTCTGTTAATTGATAACTATCTCTTAGCACTTAGAAGTCAGTCCTTGAAAGACTTTGTAACTGTTGGTTTACCTAGATAGATTACAATTGCTTGGTTTTTTGTTGTGGGGTTTTTTGTTTTTTTGAGTTTCTGGATCTGTGGATTAATGTTTTTCATCAAATTTGAGAAATTTTTGGCCTGTATTTCTTCAACTATATTTTCCTGCCCTTTTATCTCCCTCTTCTTCTATTATTCCCTTTATGCATTTGTTGGTACATTTGATGTTACCATGATCTCTGAGCCTCTGTTCTTTTTTTTTTTCCAGTCTTTTTTCTCCATATGTTCTTCAAGTTGAATAATTTCTGTTGATTTTTATTCAAGTTCACTGATTCTTTCTTCTGCCATTTCAAATGTACTCAATTTTCATTTCAGATATTGTATTTTTCAGCTTCCAGGTTGTCATTTGGTTCTTTCATCTATTTTGTACCTCTCTAACGAGATCCTTTGTTCATTGAATCATTAGCATCAGTTTTCTCAAATACTATAAACACACTTCCTTTAATTTTTGAACATGTTTATGAAGTGTTTGCTAAATATAACATCTAGAGATACTCAGATAGTTTTATTGAATGCTTTTCCTCCTTAGTGAATTATTTAGAAATCACTCATCAACTAAAGCAATTTAGTAAGAGTGGACTTAGAGAAGACTTGTAAACTTTTCAAAGCTATCCATTCAAAGCTATCAGAATGCCAGAATTTCACCTTTTTATCTATATTTGTTATTATTTTAGTGAGTGATGTTTTATTTTTAGATACTTTTATATTTCTTTATATTCATTTTAAAGTAAATACTGAGTTATTTCAATCCAGCCAGTTGCAAGCATATTTCTTAGTGTAAGTGCCTAACATTATAATGCAATATGTTGGAACACAGATGATCTTTGGATGGAAAAAAATAATACCTAGTTGTGGACATGAAGATTTAGAGAATTGATACCTTTGAAATGATGATTTTATTTCTATGCATATTCCTTTCTGTCCCCATTCTGTTACAGATGAATCCCTATTTTAGTTAGGAATATGATATTTCCTCCTCTTTGACAACAGAAACTTAATTGAGTTATATATAAGTGCTATGTTGTTTTCTGAACTATTTCAGTCTTGCATTAACATGGCAATATAATGGGTAGCCAAAGTAAAGACAGATTTTATTTGGTACTGTTGCAATAGGGAAGGGCACCTTCAGTAAAACTGAGCTCAACTTTCAATACAGCAAGACAGCTGGGGATTTATAGCCAACAAGCAGAGGAGTGGTTCAGTGGGTAGAAAATTACTAAGAGCAGACATCAAGGGTGGGAGGATTCTTGCTAAAGGCAGGCCAAGTACTTAACACATCCAGGATGGTGAATGAGAAATCTGATCCGAAATCAAGAGTGGGATACTTAGGATTTTTACTAAAACTGGGCTTGGCAGGCCCAGGACTAGGCCTAACCAAAAAAGAAGACTCCTGGAGACCGTCTAGAGTTTGGCTAAGGAGAGTGTCTTTGACATAGCAAAAGGAAAAGGCAGAGGAAATTATCAGTTATTTTTAGAAAACCAAATATTACAATCTAAGCTACCATACTGATTTGTACTTCAAGTTCTAAAGTGGCAGATTCAATTTATATTACCAGAACACAGGCCACATGTTTAATTGATGGAGATTTTGTCCACATTCTACAGTGATAATTTTGAAGCAAGCAGTGCACAGCCCGACCCTGAAATAGGGGACAGAGTGCACTATCTACCATAAAGGGCGGGCCGGCTACCTATCTGCTACATTACTACTTTGTCTCCTCATTGCAAGGGGTCCTCTGGGTTTCCCTTATTTACAAGGAAAGTGAGGCTCTGCCAAGGCTGTCTCCCTTCTCCCTCCCCATGGGGTGAACGCCGACGAGCTCTAAACAAGAGTTTGTTTAGACCAGCCGGGAAAACATAGCTGCGCAGGTCGGCTTCAAGCCCGGTAACCCCAAGACGGCAGCGCCCACGGCGTACGCATGGCCAACTTGCCGCGAGAACAGCCTCGTCCGCTCGCGGCCCGCGCCTGCGCACTCCGCGCCCGCCCCGCGCCCTTGTGGGAAATGTAGTCCGGCGTCCTGGGCTGCAGGCGCTCGGCGGCGTCCGCAGCGGACAGCGTCCGCAGCGGACAGCGCCCGCTCACGCTCCACAGGGTGAGTGCGGAGCTCAGGGCGGAGACCTACGGTTGTGGGTCTCGGGAGCCCCCGCAGGAGGAGCCCAGGACTGCGGGGTGAAGCCCCTTCGGCCTGAGGGGCAGGGCCGGCCTCTCTGCCCCTGCAGGGTGCCGGGCCACCGAGCTCCAGGTGCACGCCTTGTCAGCCCCAGGAGCCAGGCCGCGGTGAGAACACCGAGAGCTGAGACCGTCTCCCGAGGCCGTCCTTCCACCTGTCTCAGAGGGCGCCGAGGCCGAGCCACAGCTCGGGAGCAGCGAGGGCCGGGGACTTGGTGCGGCGGCCCCGGGCCCGAGGGGTCCCTGAGGGGCCAAAGGCCCTGGGAGTCGGTCGGACCCTGGGTTCCTCCCCGTGGGCTTTCCCGCAGCACCGCGCATCTCTGTCCGGGGACATGCCGCCAGCGTGGAGGGAACCTGCCCCTCGGAGGTCTGGGGCGATGCCGGACCGGAGTCGGCGGTCTCCCTGCCCTTTGTATATCCGCATCTCGGCCCCGCCTTCTGGTTTTCGATTCCATGCGACGCTGGCGTGGGCTACCCCTGACCCATCTCTCCGCAAGAGTGGGGAGGCCAGCCCCGTGCAGATTTCTACTTAAGGAATATTTGTTTTTGTAAGCAATTTCTTTCATTTAAAAGTTCAGTATAGGGCAACTAGAAAACTCATAAGCAAAATCATTCAAAGTCTGCATGTCGGCGTGTATATATGTATAAACATAGAAATATTTTTTAAAACAGAAATATGAATAGCAGTATCCTTTTCTCCATTTACCTTTTAAAATTGAGTCATGAAATGCATTTGGTAAGGTATTTGAATTGCACAAATCTTAAGCTCCATAACTTTTAGCGGTGTGACCACCATCCAAGGAAGATAGAAAATAAACTTTCTAAAAAATTTAATATGTGGAAACCATTTACTTATGCCAAATTTTAAAAACAGCTATGTCATTTTAATGAGTGAGGGAAAGTATGGCTGTGCCATATTTAATCCTCTTGTGTACTCTGAGGTTTTTATTTTCAGTATTATAAACAATATAGGTTATCTGGCTATATGCATCTTTGCATTCTTGTTCCATTCTATAAATCTCTTAAAGTGAAATTTCTAGGTGAAGGGTACAGCAAGGCTTTTGATACCTCCTGTCTTACTCCCTCCAGAAAAGTAGCAGTTTATATAGACACTTGCAGTGTAAGAGTGCCAGATTGATCCACATCCCACACCAACTCTTTATTGTTAGTATTGTCTTGAACTTTCTGAGAGGTGCAAATGATAGGGTCGTTTAAATTTGCATTTTGAACACTAATGAATATTTTCATGGAGCTTGCATTTTGTTTTTTAATTTTGTATCTGGTACACAAACATATATTTCCTGATTGTGCAGAAATGTTACATGTTCATATGGTCAGACATGAAAACCTTATCTTCATGTTTGGGTCTTTGACATCATTGTTAGGAGGCCTTCTGTTCCATGAGATCATAAAAATATTCGTCTGTAGCTTCTTCTAGTATTTTATGTGTAAATTTTTCTTCTTTTCTAAATGGTAAGCCTTTGTTATAAGTTATTGAATAATTCATCCTTTTTTCACTGATGTGAAGTGTCATTTTTTATATCCTGAATTGTTATATGTAAATTTTCTCTTCAATCATTTATGTAGGTAGAATTTTAATTTGTTCCATCTATCCTTTTCCCTGTTGGGCTATAACATCCATGAGGGCAGTTTTATCTGTTTTATTTACAGCTATATTTACCCTCACGCATTGGAATGGTGCCTGATACACAGTAGATAGTCAACAATATATCTGGTGAATAAGTGATTCTGCCTATGCAGTAATATTATGTTCTAATTAATGTAGCTTTATAAATTTTAGTGGGCAAGTTCTCTCTCATTAGTATTCTTAAAAAAAAAATCCCTGGCCACTGGAGAACACATTAATACATTTTTTCCATAACTAAAGAATTCTTAGGTATAAGTTGGTGGTGTTTCATGCCTAGAATCTTAGCACTTTGGGAGGCCAAGGCAGGAGGGTTGTTTGGAGCCAGGAGTTTGAGACCAGCCTTGGCAACATAACAAGACCCGATCTCTACAAAAAATAAAAAAATTCGCCAGGTGTGATGGCATGTGCCTGTAGTCCCAGCAACTGGGGTGGCTGAGGCAAGAGAATCATTTCAGCCTAGGAGTTCCTGGCGGCAGTGAGCCTTGATGGTGCCATTGCACTTACTTCAGCCTGGGGAACAGAGCAAGACCCTTTCTTTTAAAAGAAAAGTGATACCTTAGAATATTGAGACATCTTATCTAAGAATATGGCATGTCTCTCTGTTCATCTTTAAATAAGCTTAATAAATACACTTAATAAGTAAAAATTGTAGTTTTCTTTATGTAGATGCCATACATGTCTTTTTAAGTTTATTTGTAGGCATTTTATTCTTCACTCTTGCAGGAGTCTTGTTTTTCATGGCCTCTTTCCTTCCCTTAGCTCTGCTTCCTCTGGATTCTGCCCCTCCCCTAGGAAGGATTCCACAGGAAGGAAGGAGAAGACAATGGCTGCTGGGCCTCCGCCATTGGGAGCTCAGGTGAGCTCATTTTCCTCTCTCAAACCTGTCTCTTACTCCTGCACTGTGTGTGGGCTTCATGGCAGAGGACAGATTATTGAGGTATTAGAATGTTGGATATTCTTCACAAAGCTTCCCTTGGTGTCCCTCACCTCAGTTCTCAGCTACCATTTATTCATTCAGCTAGATACCCTGACCTGCTGAGTTTTTGGTATGAGTACAGGGTCAGAAAAGGAACAAAAAGTATATGAGAGCTGGTCCTAGTGCTTGTAGGACAATGGACTCTTAGGGATCATAAAAGAGGACACATCTGTACAGTACAGTGATAATGATTGCACAGGAATATAATAAGAACAGGTGTGGTTAGGTTCCCAGATTATCAGTGCTCCAAGACTGAGAGAAGACATTGATCAGGGTGGCAATCAGGAGTAGGGAGTATCATACATCTCAAGGACTGGGAAGAGATAACTGGAAGAGATTTACTGAAATGGAGCGCGAGTGTCCGAAGTTGAAATCCTGACTCCACCATTTAATAGCTGCATTGTCTTGGGCAAGTGGCTTGACTTTCCTAAGCATCGGTTCCTCATGCTTATAATATCAACTGAGTGTCTTCTGTATACTTAGCATTATTAAGAATTTCAGGGCTGGGTGCAGTGGCTCATGTCTATAATCCTAGCTACTTGGGAAGCTGAGGCAGGAGGATCACTCAAGCACAGGAGATCAAGACCAGCCTGGGCAGTGTAGAAAGATCCTATCTCAAAAAAAAAAAAAAAGAATTTCGCATGTTTGTTTCATTTAATAATACCATTTAATAAAATAATGTAAGTAAAAAGTGTCTGCCACAGTTCTTACAGTGTTGAAGGTGTTCAGTAAGTGGTAGGCACTGCTAGTATTATCCCAATGAAGGGTTTGGTATTTAGAATTTTAGAGGTGGGGCAAATGTAGCAGTAACTGGTAGTGAGATGTGCTTGGCTAGAGTAGAGGGAATAAGATAGATTCGGGCCAAGTGCCAGGAAGGAGGAGTTTATATGGTGGCCATGAGGGTAGAGGAGGAGGAGGAGATCAGTCTGAGGAATTTTGATAAGGGAGTTGGCACTATCAAAGCTTTTCTAGGAAAAAGCTGTATCTTTCAGATGAAGGAAATCAGGGAGCTTGGACAATAGGGAGGATTCCAGGCTTCTTTGAAAAAGAAAATAAGAAATCCGGGACTTGGCCCTAGGTTCTGTTTTTTTAAGGTTAAGTTTACTTAACCTTTTTTTCTGCAATATTGAAGGACTTAGGGTGTTTTCTCTTTTCATAGGATTTTGTATTAGGGTTCTCTTGTTTGTTAGGGTCACTTGTTTATTTACCAAAGAGACCAGTTTACTCAGGATTCTGTACCTTGTGTTTTATTTTTAGTTTTTTGCATTTCACAACGATCTTGGAGGCCTGACTCTATCAGTACATCAAGGGCTTTTTTCTTCCCTTATGTGGGTACATCTTAGTTTATTTAACCAGTCCCTGATGGCCATTAGCCTAGACTTTTGGTGTCAGTCAGCGACAGACATTTCTTCACTTTTGCTACTGCTTCTCTGAATTACTGATTGATCACTTGGGGCTGTACAGCAAATAATGGGAAATGAGTGACTAAAATGTCAAGAAATAAAACATAATTGTTAAATAGATGTTATTATAAGCTGTAAACTGAATGGAATTATGAAGTGTAGTAATAGATTTGGCACATATCAATGCAACATTAAAGCCATTTTCCTTTCTTGTTTCATAGTTTTATTTTTCCTTTACTGGCCAGTGGTATGACATGAATTGCCCAAGTATGACTTTTATTTGCCTTTAAATTTTATCGTGTTTTTCTGAATATAAATGTTAGGCATATTGCCTAATCATATCTTAAAGCCTTTTTAAAAATGTATATTTTAAGAAAAGATATTTATTATTTAGACCACTGTAATTAGTCCTGTAAGAACAATATATATACCATGTTTCTTTAAAAGGGTCAATTTCCCTTCAAATACAAGAACTGTATAAAGCAATACTGTAAATGCAAAACAGTGGTCACATTACATATCTGCAGGCTTAATCATTGCAAATAGTATATTTTTTAATCTTATGGCTAGCTATTTTCTCTGAAACACAGTGTTAGCACTTAGACAAAATATAGCTGGAACAGAACAAAAACTTTTTTTTCATGCTAATTTTAAGTTTGAGTCTGTGATATGTCCTATTTTAAAATGTATTGCCTCTAACTGCTTTTATGACAATAGTTTTAGGCAGAAGAGCTTCTACTTAGCCACCAAAAGTAGACAAGTCTTGTTTCTTAGCTTTCTTCTTCAGTCTTATGTTCTCTGTTTCTCATGCCAGGACATAGCTATATTAGGACTGATGTTTTACAGTTTTACTTAAAAACACTTAAACACATACAGACAGACCAAATTAATATAGCTCAGAATTTAGAAATATAAGTAGTAAAATACTAAAGAGAAATTGTGTCTATGACAAAAGAATAAAAAAAGTCTTGGTAATTTTAAGCATACCAGACTCAGTTCTTTATTCAAAAACTTTTTTTTTTTTTTAAAGGCAGAAACACTAGTTGCTACATGGGTTTGGTCTTAGATTTAATCAGACAATAAAATAATGAGATAAAAACACAAGACTTGTTCCAAAGTCACAAAATGACATTGTTGAGTCTACATTTTTCTCCACTTTTTTTGTGTGTATGTGGAAAAAATACCTTCGCATTCAATACTAGAGAAAATATTTTTCACTAGTATCAGAATATTTATATAGGGGAATATTGCTATGATCTTCAAAAAATATAAAATTAAATTTACAAAAACCTGGAAGACCAAGTATAAGCAATCTGGTATTTGCTTCAATGTCCAATACCATCATAATTATCTCTAGCATAAAGGCAAGAAGTTATGGATCTCAGTTCAATAACTGACAGTATAACTTGTACAACTGTCCTTACTTCTTTGAGAGATACCTTTCCCAATATTTGTGATTTAGCTCCAAAAAGTCATCTAATTTTGCTATTCCCTTGAGGTACTGAGTCAATTTTAAAAGTTCTTTGACTTTATCTCGATTTAGGTGTGCTTTTATAAAAGGCTTTATCTTTAGTCCGATCTGTGGGTTCATTAGAAAATTTCTTCCCATATCATCAAAAATAATGGTGGGGTTTTTTTTTGCTATAAAACTCCAAAAACCGTTCCCATATAACACTGAGAGGTTTGATGTCTATTAATCCTCTCCTTGAAATATGTGCTTATTGCAGTAGCACTGTCCAACGTGAAAGTAATCTTATAATTTGCATTTGTGCTCACTCCCAGCTCTTTCATTTTAGCTTCAATCCACTTCATATTTGTTGCAGACCAGATAAGAATGTCATAGTCCTCATATGCAGATGTTAGGAATTCATGAAGATATGGCCACATTAAGCCTAACCCAGTCTCTGCACAAGACCTGCAGTCAAATAGCATGTAATCAATATCTACTACCAATAGCTTTTTCCCTTCCCTGGGATGATTCAAAATTTCCACTTTGTACTCTTTTACTCTGCGAGAAATTTTCAGTAGGTTTTCTTTCCTGTTTTCTACTTCAACTACTTCATTTTCAATATCAAAGTCGTTGACAACATCATCATTGTCAGGGGGTGTTTCTAAGACTTCCTCCTTTAATTCTGAGTCGAAGTAACTTTTGGCATTATGGCAGCACTCCTGTAAGGGTCTTGAGAAACTGAGATCTAACACAGTTTCCTTTTCTGAAAGGGTGGTCACTGAATATTCCTGTCTGCCCCATTTTATAAAGATAAGGAGAGCCATTCTTGAAACATATGCGGAAGTAACTTTCCTTTAGAAAAAAATACCTGGAACAAGGCAGGATCAGGGCCAGTGGATGCAAAAACTGGCCACAGGGGAACCAAAGGTGACCAGAAACCCTTTTTTGAAAATTTAAAAGCTATGAGATATAATTCCAGGTCTCCAACCCTCAAAAACAACTATGTGTATATTCTTCCAGCCTTTTAAAATACCTATATACATCCTTTGCCCATTTTTTATATTGGATTATTTATGTATAAAAGAGGCCTTTTATATATAACGTGGACAGTATTCCTTTGCCATGAGTTTCCAGTATGGTTCTTCATCATTTTTCTTTTAAATTTGTTTGTAACATCTTCTACCATAAATAAGTTTTGAAGTTTTATGTAGTTAAATTTCTTTTTCCTTTGTTTGGTTTTAGGGTCATGCTGTGAAAGGCTTTCTGTACCCCAAGAATATAGATAATATAATACAAAAATATTTTTCTGTGTTTTCTATTAGTTTTATAATTTTAAATTTATATCCTTGAGCTATCTGGAATTTACTATATGTGATGTAAGGTAGGAATTTAACTTCGTTTAACATGACATGGTGAGGCATTTCATCCATCCATCCATTCATTAAATAGCTATTTAGCACCTGCTTACCATGTGCTGAGCAGTGTTCTGGTTATTGGGAATATAACAGTGAATAAGATAGGCAAGTTCCCTTTCTCGTAGATCTTATTTAATAGAAAGGGGAGGCAGACAACAAAGAGGAAATAGTGTTGCAGGTAGTATTATGTGCTGTGATGAGCACGCAGCAGGGCAGTATGGTAGAATGTGACTAGGGGTCTATTTTAGCGAGGCAGAGGAGAATGGCCCCTCTGAGGAGATGGCATTGGAGCTGATGTCATCTATTGAATAATCTGTTGATTTTCCATAGATTTTTAAATGTTACCTTTAAAATATACCAAATTTTCTTGTGTGTGTGTGTGTGTGTGTGTGTGTGTGAATGTATAAGAGTTTATTTTTCTGGATTCTACTGTTCTGTTTCTGTTGTAGTACCACACTATTTTTTTTGTTTTAGAATTTATTTTGTTATTTCCCAAATATCCCCTCATTTTTCTTTTCATAACTTTGGTTACTATTCTTATACATTTATCCTTCTAGTCAATTTTTGTTATCTATTATCAATTTCCAGCAGTGACAGTTAAAAAGTAAAAATATGCAGTTATGATTTGAACTTCAAAATCTAAAAATCAATTTGAGGAAGACTGCCATCTTTACAATGTTTATTCTTCCTATAAAGTAAAAAAATTATCCTTCACTTTATTCATATCTTTCATTATGGCCTTTGTTAACTTTTTACAGACTGATCATGAAGATCTTGCATATTTCTATTAAGTATATTTTTAGATGTTTCATTTTTTTATTGCTGTTGTGATTGAGATTTAACTATGACTGTGATTTTGTAAAGAAAAAAAATTGGATTGCTAGGTATTATATCTGAGGACATTTTCCTACTGTGGTACCAAAAACTTCATCACTGTCATATTTTCTTTATAAGTTATACTTTCATCATTTAAAATATCCCTATTTATTCCATTTGATATGCGACCTTTTCAAAGAGTACCATTATTAAAAAGCCTGTGTTTTTAGGTTTAAGAAAACCTCTGCATGAGTGAGATAAACCCATGAAGCTTGCTTCAAGGACCATGTGTTACCCTGTATTTACTATAGTGCTAGAGGAAAATTGAGCCATACTAGGTGGAAAGGAAAAAGGGAAGAAACATTGCAAGGGATTAACAACAAATATATTTTATGAATGACATTGTTATGTTTGACTTTAGCCTTTTAAAATGCCTTTTTTGGCCGGACGTGGTGGCTTATGCCTGTAATCCTAGCACTCTGGGAGGCCAAGGCAGGCAGATCATTTGAGCTCAGGAGTTTGAGACCAGCCTGAGCAAGAGCGAGACCTCGTCTCTGCTAAAAAAAAAAAAAAAAAACCAGAAAGAAATTAGCTTGACAACTAAAAATATATATAGAAAAAAAATTAGCCAGGCATGGTGGTGCATGCCTGTAGTCCCAGTTACTTGGGAGGCTGAGGCAGGAGGATCGCCTGAGCCCAGGAGTTTGAGGTTGCTGTGAGCTAGGCTGACGCCACGGCCCTCTAGCCCAGGCAACAGAGTGAGACTCTGTCTCAAAAAAAAAAAAAAAAGAAAAATACAATAAAATGCCTTTTTGTAGTTTTCTAAATCAGTTTATCACAAGCCTGTGGCTGGCACAGTACATTCATAATAGAGGTAAGCTCTGTGGCACACTTGGCTCTACCTTAAAGTGGTAAGAATTTAAGGAAGTAAGGAAGACCAGCACATAGCAATCTGAATTTGGACTTTTAATTTGCCTAAATATATTCAGCTAACATGGCAATTGAAAAAAGTGGATTATTTTAGAAAGGGAATCTCGTATTTCTGATTTGATACCTTTTTTTCACCAAAATGGGGCTTATGTTTTGTTTTGTATATATTCTACCTTATATAATGTTTATATGTTATTCTCCCTGCTTGCTTTCTTCTGTTTTTAACATTCACCTTATGTAATTCCCTGCTTTCTTTTTATTTGCATTTGCCTGCCATATCTTGTCTCTACCTCCATCGTTTTTTATTTTTAAATTTTTGGTTTGTGTTGTAGGTGTATCTTTTATAGGTACTATATAGCTGGATTTTGAACCAATTTTAGAGTTTTTGTCGTTTAATAAAGTGAAGCCATTTACATTTGTTGTTACACGTGTATTAGGTCTTTTTCTAGTTATTTGATTATGGTTATTATACTGTCTTGTTTCCTTCCTTTTCCTTTCTTTATATTTGTTGAACTGATGATTTTTCTTAGTTCTTTTTTTCCTTTGATAAAATGGAAATTCTGCCATGTATTTCTATGCTTTCTGAGGGTTGCTAGGCTTCTTTTCTTAGCCTTCTTCTCATCTCACATTATAGGGAGTTGGATGCCCTTGGGTTCAGGTCCCAGCTGTGTGATCTTGGATAAGTTATTTGACCTTTTTGATCCTCAGATTCCTTATCTATAAAATGATGATATTAATGCTATCAATCTAGCAGGTTGTTGTGTGGATTCAGTGAGGTGAGGTGTGTGCATCTCCTATTAGAGTAAAACTCAGTACAAATGTGAGTTATTTATGGTAACTGTCACTCAGTTATGTGTTTCATCCTTAAATGAATATTAAATGCTTACAGTGTTTTAGTTTCTATGCTAAAGGCTAGAGGATAAGGCTCCAAGGGACTTAAAGATTTGAAATGCCATTTTCAAGTCAAGCTGGATTTTTTTATTGGTTCTCTCATAGACCACATTCTAGATTTTTCCTGTTTACACACGCTTTTCTCCAGTAACTGGAATTCTTACTTGTATTGTAAAGCCATGTGCTCCCGTGATATATTTGAGCCTTACAGGGCTATGAGTTAGAGTATGAGACCTGGCTGTGAGCTCCCCTACTCTCACCAGATATGCCTCCTCCCAGCAGGAAAGGCTTTCTGCCCAGCTAGCTCCCCTCAGCCCAGCCAGGTACACTCTGCCCAGTCCTCAGCCTGATGGTTTTATCTCCTTACCAGCCTGTGGATTATTCAAACAAGCCTGTTATATCCTCCCATGGTAACCAAAGGTCACATTACCCTCTTGTCACTACAAAGCTTGCCTCTCACAGTGCTGCTGGTTCACCGTGTTCCTGAGTGTAACCCTCATATGACCCTGCGTGGCATGTGGCATCTTCCTCCCCCAAGCTTTGAGTATATGTGACTAATAAATTGCTGTTGACCTCATCTGTCCGGTGTCAGATGTCATGTGTTTGGTCATCTTATACTGTTGAAAGCAGGGATTCGCTCCCTCACCAGTGGGATTAGTAGGAGGTGATCAGAACACCCCTTCCTCTTCTCCAGTGGGAATCTAGGGCAGGCTTTAGTACCTTCCCTGTATCTGCCTTATACCAACTCTTACAGTCCTTAACTCCCAAAGCACTTTTTATATTTATCTCTGATTATCTCATAATATTGTCTATTTTTGTTGCAGATGTTTTATTTGGAGGATAGCATGTTTTTCTCACACAGATGTCTGTATCCTGCCCCTTCTCCTCCTACTGCTGCTGACTTTTTCACTTCTTTCAGAGGGTCTGTTCACATAATCCTTAGGTGAGGAGGAATTTTTAGTTTCAGGAGTCAGTGACATTCAAGGATGTGTCTGTGGATTTCCCTTGGGAGGAGTGGATTCAACTAGACTCTGCCCAGAGGAACTTGTGTGGGAAAGTGATGCTGGAGAATTACAGCAGCTGGGTCTCAATGGGTAAGGACTCCTCCTTGAAACTCAAAACATACCTCTTGGCACTATTCCCTCCTCAATCCTGTATAGCCTCTGAAATTCATGGATTTGGACTTAAAATCCTTGCTCTTACAGGACATTGTTTTAGGATATTTGCTTGGTGTACCCTCTTTTGAGGTGAAAGGTCTTTTCTGTAGAGAATGGAAAATAGGGCACTTCATAAGCCACACCTTCCTTTGTTTCAGAAGCTCTGAAGGGGAGAGGATCAGAAGTGTGCTGGGACTGGTTTTTAGACTCAGTTCAGAACCCAAATTTAGTGTCTTTCCTCCCAAGCTGGAAATCAGCTTTCCAAACCAAATGTGATTTCCCAGGTGGAACCGTAAGAAGTGAGCCTGATGAAAAAGAACTCCCTCAGTGTGTCTTTCCAGGTAAGTGTCAGGCTGCACAGACTTGCTACATGAGTGTGTCTCACTGAGGACACATCACTCCAGAAATCCTTAGATCTCTGGAGAGACTAGAGCCATTTGACGTGTATTCTCAAGATACCTCTGCATTACTGGTGGGACTCATTTCCCTAGAGCTCACATATGTCCTACCTTGGAGGGAGGTAATAGTAATACATTATGAGCATTAAATGGGCTACTACATTTGTAGCACTTACCATTGCCTGGAACATCCTGAGCATTCAGTAAATGTTAGCAGTTACTATGTCCTCTTTGTCACCTTCATCTGTACTTTGAATTGAATCTTTGTCTTTTTTATTATTATTTTTTAGCAGCACTCTATTATCAAATTAATTCCCCTGTTTTTCTGTCTCCTCTGGGCCTTTACTTGCTTTCATGAGTATGTCTTCTCATCCGTAGCTTTCTTTCCCTTATTCATTTAAACATTTGTAAGCTTTTTTCTCGTTTAAAGAAAACTAACATTTCTCTTCCTCTGTGTTGTATAGGTATTTTATACAGTCTTCATTTAAAAACAAAGGAAAAATGACTTTGGCCTTGTTTTCATTTCTAGAAGCCTTATATTTTAATATATTTCCTTTCTTATTCCCAAATGTTTAATCTGCATCTACTACCCATTCAATACCATTTTCCTCTAAATATTTAATGCTTCTTAATCTTTGTCATCTGGTTTCTAATCCCATCACAACTGAAATTTCTTTTCTATATTTTATTGCTCAATTTTCTGTGCAAAAATATGCATTTTACACTTTTATCTTCACTACTGTGTGAAAGCATTAATCATCAGTTCTTTTTATACATTTTTTTAATTAAAGAGAGAAACAAATATTTATTTGATCTCTGGGTGGTATGGGACTACCTAAATATAAAGCAATAAAAGAAATCATTAAAAGAACATCTTGATAGGAAAAGAATAATCTCATGACTGCTGGTTTCCAGTAAGCTTTCTAAAGAACAGGATTCTAGGAGAGAGGAATCACTGAGTCGAAGGATATATACATTTTTATGGCTCTTATTAGATATTGTACAATGTTGGGTGCTATTTTATGTTTTCAATGCTAATTTGGTAGAAAATGATGCTGTAAAGTAGCTTAAATTTCCTTTATTATAGATTTCTATGGATTTGATTGCTATTGATACTTGTATTTGTTTTTATGTGAATAACCTATTCAACAAGTATTTATTGAGTATTGTTCCTAGCACTAGGAATATAGCAATAAGAAAAACAGGCAAAGTTTTCTTGAGGAGGTTATATTCTGATGAGGGAGAAAACAAGTTAAGAAAGAAAGAAGGAAGGAAGGGAGGGAGGGAGAAGGGAAAGGACAGGAGGGAGGAAGGGAGGAAATGAATATGCTACAGTGATGGGTGGTGTGTGGAAAAACAAAGAAGCATAAGGGAACTAGATTAGGAGAGGGCTGCAGTTTTATAGGGGTGGTCACGGAAGGCCTCTCCTTTAAGGTGACTTTTGAATAGATAAAGTGATGGTCCACAAGGGAAAACATCCCAGACAGAGGAAACAGCAAAGGCTCAGAAGTGGGAGAGTGCACGGCATCATTTGAAGGGGACAGTGCTAAGAGGTGCAGGGATTTCTTTAAACTGTGTCTTTCAATCCTATGAAAAAAATCTATTTCTACTATCATATTTTTTGTTTCTGTGAGCCGCCTTCTCATTCTCCAAGTGTTCTTTTTTAAGAGCAATCTTTTTTTATGCATGCATTAACTTCTCTTATTTGCATAAGGATATTTAATTTTTTTTGTTTGTTTTTTGCCATGTATATGCAGCATTTTTTTTCTTGCTCTGTAGATCTTTTTTAGTGGGTTTATGCCATTTTCCTCGCCCCATTGTCATTATAGTGGGTTTTCTGGAAGCAGCAGAGGCAAACATACATATTTTTGATATTATGTTTTCCTCTCCCATTTCCTTACCCCCCAGACTTCTCCATCAGGTTGTGTCCTAAAGATTCTTCTTGTGTCTTTGATTGCATTTCACACTGTATTTTACTTGTCACTTTGGATGTCTGTCTAGCCACTAGTATGCTGACTCACTGAATAGTCATTACTGAACATACTTTTTAAAATATCCCCTGCCTACCACACTGCCTGTCAGAATAAGTAGTTAATATATGTTTGTTGAGTGACATTGAATGATGTCAAGTAGAAATTTTAGAAATCAGGTGAAAATATAGATTTGACAGTTGTAATCCTGTTGGTGAAATTCCTGTCAGTGGAGATCGGATAATTATCAGGAAGAGTGAGTGAGAAGGGTAAGCAGTGAAGATGGAACCCTGAGGACAGTGACATGTGGCTGGGGGCCAAAGATGCTCTAGCAAAGTTGACAGAAAGGGTGGGCAGAGGAGAAGGAGAAGGCTTAGGGAGAGCAGGGTCAAGGGGAGAGAGAAACGCAGAGGGAGAGTGCAGCAGTATCAAATAAGAAATGAAAACTGCCTGTGGGACTAGGGCCTGTGACCCAGGGAAGAGCCCTTTCAATGCTGAGGGGAATGTGCTGTGGTCAGAAAAGTGAAGGAAAAGCAAACAAATCAAGACTTTTAAGTACAAACTGTTGTTTCAGCAAGACTAGCTTTGAAGCAAAAGGAAGAAAGAGCAAGAACTGAAAGAAATCAGAAGTAGAGTGCCTCTGGTTTGTTTTTTTAACAAAGGAAAGACTTGACTGTATCTATCATATGAGAACAGAGAAATACCCTTTAGAGATGGAGAAACTAAAGACAAGGAAAAGTAGAGGAAGCCGTGAACTTTAAGCCATTAATCAGTGGTCATTAGGCTTAAATCAGTTGATGATGTTCAGTTACGAACAGCACAGAGAACGTGATTATTTGCAAACACCAGATCTTGTTCTTTCCAGATTTTCTTGGGTATTACTGCCAGATTAACCTACCATTTAGTCCTCTTACTATCCTGTCTAAACCAAGAGGAGTAAGCATCGACTGAGTACCATGTAAGTAAAATGTAAAGCCAGATGGGCTATCCTGGGACCAGTATTGTCACTAGTACACTTGTTAATATTGATACAAGATAGAATTTATTAGAAATATGGGAAGCAGTGAACTTTTAGCCTTTAATCAGTGGCCATTAGCCTTAAATCAGTTGATGTTCAGTTATGAAGGAACAAACAAAAGTTAAGAACATGTATAAAGTATTGGAAATCTATTATTGAAGATTATACATAAAATATAGTTGGGTATTCTATATATTTAGCTCTCTAAGAAGCCTATTGTTTGTGTTTTATAAATGGATTTGGAATCATTCTCAGAGATGTCCCAGGTAACTGCCTGTTTATATGTATGTGTCTGTGTAAATATATACATACATACGTATATGCAAACATACACACATAGAATTTATATACTACTGTTGAGTCCTTATTTATCTTCGTGCTAACATGAGTCTCTCTGATGTTTAATGTATACATATATCTTTGCTTCCCTTAGTAGGAAAACTGATCTAAAAGACTATAATAAATGTAGAAGAATGCAAAAAGTTTGTCCTTCCTTAAACAGGACAGGCCCACTGCTGCCTTGGGGCCTTGGCACTGGCTTTTCCTCCCTGTTTGGGAAGCTTTCACTTAGATATTCCTATAATGCCCTCTCTTAGCCCCTTATAGTCTTTGTTTAAATGTCGCCTTTTCAGTGAGTACTTTCCCAGTGAACCTATTTAAAATCATTAACCTTTCTTCTCAGGCATCATGTTAGCTATATCCATTCCATTGCTTTGATTGTTTTCCCATAAGGTATACCACTTAAACACTAAGTATTTCACTTATTATGTTGATTGCCCTTCTTCCTCTCACTAAATACAAGTTTTATGAGGGCAGAAATAACATTCATGGTTACTTTCCCAAGTTCTTCCCTCTCTGTGTCCTCAGTACTTTCAGCTTCCCAGTGGCTTCCCTTTTCAGTCCTCCAGCCACAATGCAGGGGCTTTAGTTGCCCCACTCTGCTGTGACTTCCAGGGACTGTCCACAGCCAGAGCCAAGCAGCAGGAGGACAGAGAGAGAAGATGGAAATGGGGCTTCTCACCAACCTCTTGGGACCAGATTCTTTGCTTGTTGAGGAAGGTCCCCTCTTCTCATGGTTTGGGGCTCCTATCAATTCTCAATGCCACTGTTGTCGTAACCACCAGAGGATTGCTTAGGTGCTGGGTGCAATAGATGAAAACAAGAAAAAAAGAAAAAAAAAATCAGGTAATTTCCCCTACCCTCTAAGCATTAGAGGTCCTTTTCCTGCTCCATGAACCAGACCTAGAGAGCTTTTCCTGGAGAAGCTCTCCTGCCTTCTTCTGCCTCAGGGCCTATTTTCAGGTTTGTTTAGTACAGTGGATAGCTGAGGCAAACAAAAAAGGTAATCGCACCACTGGTTCAATGGTCTTCCTCCTCAATTCACCTGCTACTATCTGTTTTTCACAGTCATCATATAACTGCTTCATGCTTTCTGTTCAGGTTTTCAGTGGGAGAGACAGGGTGGAATGTGCTTACTCCATCTTATCTGGAACAGGATCCTCCACTTTGGTTTTAATTTGATCTTTGAGCAAAGAATTCTCTTAATTTTTTTAGTACTTTGCTCTTTATCTGTGTTTACTTTCACTTTCCTACTCCTACTTTTTGGGTTTCCTTAATTTCTTTTGGGACATAAAGTTTTTACTTTTTTCAGGAGTAGGAGTTTCACTTCTACTGAATATAAAGTATTCATTTCTCCTTTCAACTTATTTATTCTTCATTTATGCTTTCTTTAGATATTTCTTTTTTAGCTTTAGTAGAATAATTTATTCATTTATTTTCTTTATTTTGGTTTAACAATATATGTTAGCTGTGTCATATTATTTTTACTCTGTACTGAATATTTTTTAGTTTTCTTGAATTTTGGATTTTTAATTTCTGTTTTACTAAAGTAAAAGTTGTTTTGTAGTCTGTTTGTTCATGATAGTTTCATTTTCTCTTGCTCTATTTTGCCAATTTATTGAGGTTTTCTTTGCCACCTAATACATGGTTAAGTTTTTGTGTTTCATGAGCACTCGAACAGTTTTTCAATATAAACAAGATGTGGAATTTTTATCTATATGTACTTAATTTTACTAATTATATTCTTATAGTTATTTTTATATCTTTTTTATTCATATTTGCTTTGTGAAGTACTAAAACATATATTCAGGACTTCCTATTTCTTTTATATTTCTGACAGTTTTACTTATATTTTCTGTATTTCTTTCATCTTGTTTCATATCCTATATTGCTTGTTTTATATCCTTTATTTGGAGTATAAAGGTTCATGACCAGGGTATTTTAATTATTGTTTCCGCCTTTATCTTTAGTGACTCTTTATACTGTTTAATTCTTTTTTAAAAAGTATTTTTAGTCTGGTATTATCTTTTTGACATTAATTAGTCTATGATTTGCTTGTTTGGATTTATATGGCATATTTTTGCTTATCTTTTAACTTTCAGCTCTTCTGAGGCCTGTTTCAAGAGTATCCATTATTGATGATCTATAATTTAGTTTTTTGACCGAACTTAACAGATATTTCTTGGGTTAACTTTTTCTTTGTTTGTTAATACTATCTGGGTTTTTGTTTGTTTTATGTGATTTTTTTCTTTATTCCCTTTGCCTTTCATGCTCATTTGGAAGGCATATACTTAGTTTTAGCCCACTAGTTTTTGCTCTCTTAGTTTTAAATAATAGTCTAAGCCCTGTGTTTCTTAATTTATTAATTTCAGAAATAAAACCTTTTCTTAATTCCTCTTATGAAAAAAAATTAGTGTACCTATATTATCTCTGCTATTTCCAGCTCTTATTTTTTTGTAAACTTTTTCCAGTCTGTTATCATCATATCATTATTTTTTTATTACATTAGGTTTTGCTTATTAAATTACATCAATTTTCATCACTTTATTTTAATAATTACCTGTACTGATTACTTTATTCTTAAGTTGACTCAGTGTTTCACTGCCAGTCTTTTCATACCCAAACCAACTTCCCCATTAAAGTTTATTTTTTGTTCAAACTGA
The DNA here is from genome assembly GCA_963574885.1 of Lepilemur ruficaudatus. NCBI lineage: Eukaryota > Metazoa > Chordata > Mammalia > Primates > Lepilemuridae > Lepilemur > Lepilemur ruficaudatus. Next base: position 26,281 of record CAUYRT010044087.1, read on the forward strand.
ATATTTAAATAATAGTTCAGGAATGGTTTGGGAGCACTGTAATTACTGAATCTTTCATGCATAAAAATGTGTTTTTGTCTTCTCGACCCATGCATAGCATGCTGGCCGGGCTGAATTCTTGACTCACATCAGTCTTTCCTCAATCCTTGCAGATGTGGCTTCATTGCCTTTGGGAATCCTGTGTTCCTGGGAAAATCTGTTAGGCCAGTTTTTAAAATATGTGTAGGTTATCTATTTTTTTTCCTTAAGCATAAGTCTTCAAAACTAACTTTTAGGTTAGGTCTTTAAATTCCATGAAGATACAGTGAATACCTGCTGTTAAGTTTTCTGTAGCACAGAAGGATGTTTGAACTTAAAATGATTAATACTTTCCAGAATAGCAAATATTTCCTTGTTCTGTTTCTCATTTGAATTTTGAAATATATATACAAAAGAGTATGTAAAATATATGTACTATTGAACAAAAACCTGGATACTCTACATTAACTAATTTTTGTTCTTATATCAACACTATGAGATAGGTACCATTTAACAGATGAAAAAACTGGAGCACAGTGAGGTTAAGAAACCTGCCCAAGGTCACACAGAAATAATGGTGGAGCTCAAATTTGAGCCAGGTAATCTGGCTTCAGAGTTGTTGTCTTAACTACCACGCCATACTGCTTCTCTTTATAGATGATAATGATAAAGACTAATGAAGAATAAAGAAAGCAGGTACCAGAACCCAGATCAAGAAACAGAACATTGCTAGTGTCTTGGAAATGCTTTATGTATATCTCCTCATTCACATCCTCTTACCTCTACCTAAGATGTAACCACTATTCTGACTTCTGTGATAATTCCCTTCCCTTTATTTTCTTTATAGTATTGTCATGTATCAATGAATCTCCAAATAATATATTTAGTTTTCGTCTATTTTAAAACTTTTAAAACTTTATCTGAATGGAATCGTACTGTATGTATTTTCTGTGCCTTTCCTTAAATTATTCATTCATATTAATTTTCACTGTTGTCAATTATTCCATTTTATAAATACTTGACAAGTTACTTATCCATTCTCTTACTGATGGACATTTGGTCTGTTTTTAATTTTTTGCTACTGTGCACATTGCTACTTAAAAAATTGAGTCCTGGTATACTGCTGCAAGGCAAACTTACCTAAGTATATGTACTTAGGAGTGGATTTGCTAAATCATAGTCTATGTGCCTGTTCTAGGTTGTACTAAAACATTTTTCAAATACTTGAACCAAATTGCACTCCTATCAGCGGTATATGTGAAACTTCCCATTACCACACACCTTTCTAAAATCTAAAGTTATCACTCTGAATTTTTATATTTTGTTCCTCAGGTGGATGTGGAAATGATATCTCACTGTGGCTTTCATCTGCCTTTCCCTGGTTACTATTGAGCGTGGGCATCTGTGCTTATGTTTACAGACCATTTGTGTTTCCTTTTCTTAAGTGCTTAAGTCTTTTTGCCAATTTTTCTAGTCAGCTTAGTGTTTCACAGACATTGTTTTTGCAGGTCTAGGTTCTAATTCTTTGTGGGTCATGTGTTGTAAACATCTTCTCCCAGTAGGTAGCATGTTTTTTTAGCTTTCTTTATATTGTCTTTTAATGACTGGAAGCTCTTATTCTCCCTTTTGGTTTTTATGCTTCTCTTTTCTTCTTCTTCTCCTGTTTTTATTATTTTTAAAATTTATTTCCTCAACCTCTACATGATTTCCAAACTGAATATTTTCTGGGTATCATTTATCTTTGAATAAAGGAAGTTCTATCTGGCTTTTTATTTGTCTAATAATGTGAATGATTCTCCTTTGCTCTTTAAGTTATTTACTGGATATCACTTTAAATGTTCCCAGTGAACTTGAGTTGGATAGCTGGATGTGACCATAATGAGGTGTGGGGTAAGAGGCAGCCTCCCATTCATGTGTTGCCTGCTGATATTTTCATACTCAATTGGATAGGTCCTCTCTTTGGGGTTACCTGGTAATGTTTGTTTTGGATGTGAAGACTGCTTGACTTGCCACTTTTTCTTTCTTTGTATGTAGTAGGTCAGGTTGGAGGGAAGGGGCCTGGTTAATTGATGCCTCTGGCCTCACAGTAAAGCCTGTGCTCACAGGCTTTGGATTTTTGGTTCAGTGTTAATCTCTGCTCTGTTGACTTTGATCAGTAGTCAGAAGGCCTATTCTCAGATTGTAGTTCCTGTCTTCTACCCCTAATTTTGTCTGGATAGGAAAGAGGATCTGAGAAAATAAAGTCTGAGTGGCTACAACGTTCTTCCTTCAGTCCCTCTCAGGTAGTTCAGCAGATTGCTCCTTAACTGTCTCTGCCACCAGCTCTCATCTTTAAGGAATGGATACTTAGGAAACAGCAGAGCCCTTTAAAACTCTCTTACCCCTGTGAGAAAATTACAGCCTGGTGAAAGTTTAAGGGAATAAAGCTTTTATATTGTGTTATCCTCCCTTAAGAGTTTAAGTTTCAAGTATGTTCTGGTACTCTATGTTCCAGATGAGTATGTTTCCAAAGTGTAGTTTTTACACATTATCTAACTCCTGATCAGATGATTTTTATCCTTACTGTATATATGTGAAAGCTCAGACTCAGAGAGACAAGTAACTAGATAAGATGGTGTTAAGAGCCAGGGTTTGAATCCAGATTTGTCTGATGCCAGATCAACAGTCTTTTCACTGTGTCACACTGTGATGTTTTATGGAGAATTAACTTGGTGTAGAACTCTAGGCAGCCTTGCAAGAGGGAAGAAGCTGCTGGTAGTAATACCAGGTACAATATGGCAGGGCTTTCTGATCTGCCTCTTCCAATCCCAGCTCTTTGTATATTTTCCCTTAGTGTCATCTTCATTATTTAGCCTAGTCCACTGGTCAGGGATTTCAATGTCCATCCCTCCTGAATGGGCTCACTCTTTTCTCTGCTTAGCCAGTGGATCTGCCGTCCCCCGTTACCTGTGGACCAGTTCAATCTTCATTCCATTCTTTCCAGTTTCTCTATTTGCAGGGACATCTTTGAAAGCTCTCCAGTGTGCCTAGTAGTTATTCTAGTTTCATTCTCTTATTCTCACCTTATATAGTTTTCAGTTTCCCAGCACAGAAACCAATGTGCACTGAATTTTTTATTTTTTTCAGACTGGGAGACACGACTTGAAACCAAAGAGTCAACTCCAAAGCTCAGCATTACTGAAGATTTATCCCATGGGGTAATAATGGAAAGGGAAGTTCTCTGGCATTCTACTTTAGGGGAAACCTGGGAGCCTGATAATTGGTTAGAGGGGCAACACAAAAAACAAGATAGACATCTGGGCCAAGTGGCAGTTACCCATAAAGAAACCCTCACTGAGAGGAGGGTATATGGAGGTAATGAATTTGAAAGATTTTCCAGTCAGGGTTCAATCCTTGACACACAACCAAGTATTCGTATGGGAAAAAGGCCCCATAATTGGAATTCATGTGGAAAAGATGCCAAACAAAATTATGAATTAACTAAAACTCAAAGAATGTTGGTAGGAAAGAAAATCTATGAATGTAATGAGTGCAGGAGAACCTTCAGCCAGAGTTCGTCCCTTCTTAAGCACCACAGGATTCATACTGGAGAGAAACCCTATAAGTGTAACGTGTGTGGGAAGCACTTCATTGAACGCTCCTCGCTTACTGTACATCAGCGAATTCATACTGGAGAGAAACCCTACAAATGTAATGAATGTGGAAAAGCCTTCAGTCAGAGCATGAATCTTACTGTTCATCAAAGAACACATACTGGAGAGAAACCCTATCAGTGTAAAGAGTGTGGAAAAGCCTTCCGTAAAAATTCATCTCTTATTCAACATGAAAGGATTCATACTGGAGAAAAACCCTACAAATGTAATGAATGTGGGAAAGCTTTTACCCAAAGCATGAATTTGACAGTACACCAGAGAACACATACAGGAGAAAAACCCTATGAATGTAATCAATGTGGAAAAGCCTTCAGTCAAAGCATGCATCTTATTGTACATCAGAGAAGTCATACTGGAGAAAAACCCTATGAATGTAGTGAATGTGGAAAAGCCTTTAGTAAGAGCTCAACTCTTACCCTACATCAGCGAAATCACACTGGAGAAAAACCCTACAAATGTAACAAGTGTGGGAAATCCTTTAGCCAAAGTACATACCTTATAGAACATCAAAGACTTCATTCTGGAGTAAAACCTTTTGAATGTAATCAGTGTGGAAAAGCTTTCAGTAAGAATTCATCTCTTACTCAACATCGGAGAATTCATACTGGAGAAAAACCTTACGAGTGCATAGTATGTGGAAAACATTTCACTGGACGATCATCCCTTACTGTACATCAGGTTATTCACACTGGAGAGAAACCTTATGAATGCAATGAATGTGGAAAGGCATTTAGCCAGAGCGCATACCTTATTGAGCATCAAAGAATTCATACTGGTGAGAAACCGTATGAATGTGATCAGTGTGGAAAAGCCTTCATTAAGAATTCATCCCTTACAGTACATCAGAGAACTCATACAGGAGAGAAACCCTATCAATGTAATGAATGTGGAAAAGCCTTTAGCCGGAGTACAAACCTTACACGACATCAAAGAACTCATACCTAAGGGAAGTTCTCATTGACTCCTTCAGCATGATTAACTTTTAATAATAATCAGATAAGTCATGCAATGTAGAAACCTAATAAATATAATGATTGTGAGAATCTTTTAGTTGAAATACAATATACCATATCAGATATATAACATATAGACCACTGCAGAGAAATCATACAAAAGTGGATAAATCTTAATTTAGAAGCTAAAATTTACTTTATATCAGAAGGTTGAAGTAATTTTATAAACAATGAAGATTCATGCTGAAGATAAGTTCTGTTATATCATACTGCAGATTCTGCTTTGGATGTCAGAGATTGGACACCGGAGAGAAAATGTGAGAGTGTTTAACTGGACAGCCCCAAAAGACCTGGTATGTAGTTCTGATCTGTCACTAACTGGATAAGTCACCTACTTTCACCAGGTCACAATTTCCTTATCTGGTAAATGAGTGATTTTGTATTTAGAAGATGTGCAGGATCCTTATTAGCTCTAAGTGCTACAAACATGTAAATATAATGAATGCTAGGAAATTCTTGAACTTTTACTGTTACATAGGTTGTCTAGATGTTCCTATTCCACAGTCTGGCTTCTTTGGATGTTTTGAGTCAAAATTCTCTACCAACTCCTATTACCCTTCCATGTCTCTCCTTCCCCCATTGTTATTTTGTCCACTAAAACGTAGGCTGATTTCTACAAGGTGATGGAATAATTGTACAGATATTAATGTACTAGCATGCTGTTTTGAGTTCTCAATCATTAAACTGTGGTTAAACAAGCTGATTATTTAGAAAACAATATATAGTCTTTAAGTACCTAGGAATCAAATAAATACATATCTTTGTATCATATTCTGGCTATCAAGTGAGAAGAAGAGAGGACCTAAACACTAGTGGACATGGAAAAAATTTGACATATTAACAAAACTTTGCAACTCAAAACATTTTCAGAACAATCATCAGGAGAGTTTATACATCTATGGTTATTACAGTAGTTAAGATGATTTCATTTATTTCACACACATTTACCAAGTCCTAAATATATGCTGGACATGATTAGAAAATCAAAATGAGTAAAATATTCTTGTTTTCTAAGGGCTAAACTAATAAAGTGGCAGTGTGGTGGGAGAGAAAAGGAAGAATTCAAGCAATAATGAGGCAGAATCTAGAAAACTAGGTATCTGGTTAAATATGGCCACTTGAATGAGAAGGAAAAGTTGAGGATGACTTGAATTTCTTATTTGGGTGAACAGAGGTGGCATAATTAAAGACACATAAAGTTGACTAGTTTTGTGGGGCAAGAGTTCAGATTGGGGGTATTTCGATGATTCTTTGGGACATCCAAGTGAAGAGAAGAAAAAGTAGGTCAGTGATAAAGGATATGCTGAGAGAGCTGTCACTGAGTGGGTAAGTAGAGGTGACAGGAATCAGTAGAAGCTGAGAGGAATAAATAGCCAAAAGAAAAAGCAAGAGAAAGTGGTGTTGCTCCAGAAGAATTTTGACACAGGGATAGAAATAGTTAATATTGTCAGATGCTATGGAGAGTAAAGTAATACAGAAATGTCATTTGGTTTTGGGTATTGATTTGAAACAGATGATTTAAACCACGTGTGGTGGCATGCACCTGTAGTCCCAGCTACTTTGGTGGCTAAGACAGGACGATCACTTGAGGCCAGGAGTTTGAGGCCAGCTTGGACAACGTAGCAAGACCCTGTCTTAAACAAAAAGATCATTTAAAATCTCTGTAAATTTTATTGGGTTGAAGGGTGAGTTTAATGTTGAAAAGGATTTAGCAGCTTTGCTAAGGCAGGAGAATTTTAGAAACATAACTAGAAGGAGGCTGGGGTTGAGAGAGGGCATATCTATCAGAAGAGCTTTGGCCTACCAAAAATAGAAATCCCAGTCAACAATGGCGTAACCAAATAGGGATTTATTTTTCTCACAAAATAAATCTGGAGGTGCTTGACACTGGTTCACTGACAAAATAATTCAATATATTGAGTTTCATGGCGTTTACATCATGGTCATGTGATGGCAGCCATAGATTCAGGTAAAATATCTGCATTCAAGGCAGGAAGAAAGGGGAGTGGGTAGCACCAGCAACATCAGTGCCTTTAATCAGGAACGTTTTCCCAGAAACCCCTCAATAGACTCCTACTTATATCTCATTCATGACAACTGTGTTCCATGGCAGCAAGGGAGGCTGAGCAAAGAAGTAGTTAGCCCATCTAACCTCGATAGTAGAAGTAGGCACAGAAAAGGGGTGTAGAGAATGGTGTTGACTGAGCCAGCCAACAACCAGCAAGGGTGTGTTTGTATGATTTAAGGTAGGATTGAGTAAGTTCATAATCGAAAAGAAGAGGTATGGGAGAGTCAGAAGGTACAGGAAGGAGGGAATGTGCAGCTAAAAGCGGGAAAGTAATATTTGGAGCACAGGTGGAGCCTGTAGGAATCTTTCAACAGGAAGAAGGAAACTTTCTACTGTGAGAGGCAGGAATCAAGAAACAATGGGTACAGGCCGGGCAGTGGTGGTTCACACCTGTAATCCTCGCACTCTGGGAGGCTGAGGCGGGCAGATCATTTAAGCTCAGGAGTTCAAGACCAGCCTGAGCAGGAGTGAAACCCTGTCTCTACTAAAAAAAATAGAAAGTAGCTGGACGACTAAAAAAAATATATATATATATAAAAAAAATATATATATACATATAAATTAGCCGGGCATGGTGGTGCATGCCTGTAGTCCCAGCTACTTGGGAGGCTGAGGCAGGAGGATCCCTTGAGCCCAGGAGTTTGAGGTTGCTGTGAGCTAGCCTGATGCCACAGCACTCTAGCCTAGGCAACAGAGTGA
>CAUYRT010044089.1:0-12210 GCA_963574885.1 Lepilemur ruficaudatus
TAGTCCTCTCCTCATGTGGCTCTGTCCTTCCTGGGCTGAGCAGAGGCAGAGAGAAGTGAAATGCCAAGATTAGGCTGTGGGGACAGGGCGCTGCATCCTGGATGCACGGGTGTTGGTGGGATGCTGGGAAGGAAGCCATCATGGTGCAGGGGTGTCAGGGAATAAAAATGTCTGGGTGGGGCGTGTCACTAGAAGAATTCATCTCTACTGCTTCACCAGAGCACTAGCTAATATATCATATGCAGAAAGCAAAACAGCCTTCAGAGCTCAATTACACTGGCAAAAAAAGCTGAGGACCCTGTATAGGCTTTCAATTGCTGAGAGTAACTTGATAGAATTTTTCTTCCACTTGGCTGGCTGGCCAGAACTGGGCCACGTGGCCACCTCTAGATGCATCAACATTCATAAGGGATATTTGTCTTTAGTTTTCTTTTTTCATTGCGTCTTTTCCTGGTTTTGGTATCAGGGTGATGTTGGCTTAATAAATTGTGTTGGGAGTATTCCTTCCTTCTCGGTGTTGTGGAATAATTTCTGCAGGATAGGCACCAGTTCTTATTTGTAGGTCTGGTAAAATTTGGGTGTGAAACCGTCTGGTCAGGGACTTTTCTTTTTAGGAAAATTTTTTATTGCTGTTTCAATTTCAGTACTTCATATTGATTTCTTCAGGAATTCTATTTCTTCCTGATTGAGCCTAGAGAGGCTGTGTATGTCTAAGAATTTGTCCATTTCCTCAACATTTTCCAGTTTATGTGCATGGAGGTTTTTATAGCATTCATAGGTGATACTTTTTATTTCCATAGCATCAGTTGTAATTTCTCCTTTTTCATTCCTAATGGAGCTTAGGAAAAAAGCTTTCTTTTCTTCTTCTCATTAATCTAGCCAGAGGTTAGATTAATTTTGTTATTTTTTCAAAGAACCAACTTTTTGTTTTATTAATCTTCCATATAGTTTTTTGTTATCAATTTGATTTAGTTCTGCTGTGATCTTTGTTATTTCATTTTTTTCTGCTGCTGGGTTTGGAGTTGGTTTGACCATTCTTTTCCAGTTCTTCGAGACAATTCATTAGCTTCTTGATTTGTGATCTTTCTGTCTTTTGGATGTAGGCATTCATGGATATAAATTTTCCTCTCAGGACTGCTTTAGCTGTGCCCCACAGGTTTTGACACCTTGTGTCTTTTTTGTCATTTAGTTCAAAGAATCTTTTGATTTCCATCTTGATTTTCTCCTTAATGAAATAATAATTCAGCCAAAGGTTGTACAGTTTCCACGACTTTGTGTAGAGGTGAGAGTTTCTGTTGGAGTTGATTTTTAATTTGATTCCACTGTCATCTGAGAAGATGCATGGTATAATTTCTATTTTTAAAAATTTTTTTGAATCATGCTTTTTGGCTTAGGATATGGTCAATCTTAAAGAATGCCCCATGAGCTGATGAGAAAAACATATTTTCAGTGGTTTGGGAGTAGAATGTTCTGTAAATGTTAGTCAGGCCCATTTGTTCTAGAGTTGTGTTTAAGTCCATTGTTTTTTTGTTAATTTTCTGTGTGGAGGATCTGTCCTGTTCTGTCAGAGGGGTGTTGAAGTCTCCAGCATTTATGGTGTTGTTGTTTATCATTTTGTTTAGATGTGAACCTGAATTGGTGCATAAAAATTTAGAATTATTATATCTTCTTGTTGAACTGTACCCTTCACCATTATATAGTGACCCTCTTTGTCTTTCACTACTTTTGTTGTTTTGAAGACTAAGTTATCTGGAATCAGCACCACCATGCCAGATTTCTTTTGGCTGGAATTTGCTTGAAATATTGTTTTCCATCCCTTCAACTTGAGTCTGAATGCATCCTTGTGGGATACATGTGTTTCCTGAAGACAGCCGATACTTGGCTTGTGTATATTTATCCATTCAGCCAGCCTATGTCTCTTTAGTGGGCAGTTCAAGTCATTAACATTTATTGAGAGAATTGATAAGTGTGGCAGCTTTCTGTTCATCCTGTTGGGTTGAACTTTGTTGTTTTGTTTTCTCTCTGGAGCCACTGTGGTATCTGGCCTTTGACCTTTAGTTTTGGGTGATTTTACATTCGTGAGTGTTTATTGTGCTGATCCGTGTGTAACACTGTTTTGAGTACTTCCTGGAGGGCGTGTCTTATCTTGGTGAATTTCCTCAGTCTTTGCTTATCTGTGAATATCTTTATTTCTCCTTCATATTCAAAACTTTGTTTTGCAAGGTACAAGATTCTAGGCTGAACATTATCCTGTTTGAGAAGAGTGAGAATGGGGCTCCAGTCTGTTCTTGCTTGTAAGGTTTCAGTTCAGAGGTCAGCCGTTATTCCGGTGGGTTTTCCTTTGTAGGTTACCTGTTTCTTTCACCTTACAGCTTGTAGGAGGGCCTTTTGGGTGGTTATTTTGGTCGGTCTGATGACTGTGTGTCATGGTGTCTTCCTGATTGTGATGAATCTCCCAGGAGTCATTTGACCTTCTTGTACCTGGATATCTAGATTTTTATCAAGCTGGGGAAATTTTCCTCTATTATCCAACTCTTGTGTATTTTCTTCTTCTCCCTCATGGATGTTCATGATTATCTTGTTAGGCTTCTTCACATAATCCCACATTTCCTGAAGACTTTGCTCCTTTCTCTTACTTCTCTACTCTATCTCTGTGCCTTATTTAATTGAAATATGTTATCTTCAATCCCTGAGATTCTTTTTCCTGTTTGATCTACCCTGTTCTTTAGGATTTCCACTGTATTTTGTACTTCCTTGAATAAATTCTTCATTTCCAGGAGTTTGGTTTGATTTTTCTTTAATATTTCAATTTATTTAGTGAATTTTTTTCCCAAATACTGGATTTTTCTTTAATGGTTTCTTGTGTTGGTTATCCATTTTTTCTTGCATATCATTGAGTTTTCTTACAATCCATGTTTGAAACTGTTCTTGTGTCATTTTAGTTTTCTGAATTTGGTTGATGTCCATTGCTACAGAGCGGGTGTTCCCCTTTGGGGCTGTCCTTTCCATTTGATTCTTCATACTTCCAGAGTTCTTTCACTGATTCCTTCTCATCTGGATCAGCTGTTGCTTCTTACCTTTAGATTTTCATTTGAATAATGACACACCTGGTTTAGTCTCTAAGCCAGTAGGTGGTGTTTGTGGGTGGGATTCGACCACACCCTGTATGATGAGTCAGTAGATGCTCATAAAGTGTGTGCAGAGTGACCTCCCTGTCAGTGGGTGGCGCTTGCTGGGAGGAGCAAGATACAGTGTTGTTTTTGGGTCCTGTAACCAGCTCTTGTTCCTCTGGAGAGGCACTCTAGTGCCTCAGGTGGTGGGTGAGGTCCTGGGACTTCCAGATGTGTCCTTACTCTCCACCTCACCGGGGGGAAGGTTGGGGAGGGAGTCTGAGCAGAGCTGGGTTGAGTAAGCCTGCCCTCAAGCACCACAAATGCTGTTAGCATGGGTCAAAGTTCCGTTCCCTGTTTCTGGGAAAAGCTGCCAGGGACAGGCTGAAATGGCCCCACTCAGCCAGATACTCTGTGTGTAGGGGTGGGGCTGCCTGACAGTCATGTCAGTCATGGACAGTCATGGATAACTGATGAATATTAGTTCATTAGTTAATTAGATAATTAGATATTAGAAATATTATCTAATTGTCATTAGAAATATTAGGTAAGTTTTCACTTTTCTTTTTGAAAATATTCAATATTGTTGATATTTACATATATTTTGTAATGATTAAATGAAGATTGTTGACATATGCTTCCCATCACCTACACCTACTTATTCCATTTTGTGTGAGAACATCTAAAACCTGAACTTTTAGCAATTTTGAAATGTGCAATACACTTTTATTGATACATAATAATTGTACATATTTATGGGGTACATGTGCTATTTTGATACACATGTGCAATATGTGATGATCAGATCAGGGTAATTCACATATCCATCACCTTCAACATTTATCATGTCTTTGTCTTGGATATATTCCAAATCTTCTCTTCTAGCTATTTTGCAATATAGAATACAAATAGATAAGTATAGTCACCCTACTCTTCTACTGAACCTTAGAACTTAGTTATCCTATCCAAGTGTATTTTTGTACCCATTAACCAACCTCTCTTCACTCTACCTCCCACTACTCTCCTGACCTCTGGTAACCATCATTCTACCCTCTACCTACATGAGATCCACTTTTTTTTTTAGCTCCCACAAATAGGTGATTATATGTGGTATTTGTCTTTTTTTGCTTGCTTGATTTCCCTTAACATAATGTCCACCAGTTCCTTCCATGTGGCTGCAAATCACAGGATTTATTCTTTTTTATGGCTGAATAATATCCCATTGTGTATATACACCACATGTTCTTTGTCCATTCATCCATTGAAGGACACTGAGGTTGATTTCATATCTTGCCTATTGTGAATGGCTTTGCAATAATTCTCGGGGTGAAAATACCTCTTCAATATACTAATTTCTTTTCTTTTGAATATATACCCAGAAGTGGGATTGCAGGATCATATGGTAGTTCTATTTGTAGTTTGTTGAGAAAGCTCCACACTGTTTTCCATAATGGCTGTACCAATTTCCATTTCCACCAACAGTGTATAAGTTCTCTTTTCTTCGCATCCTTGGTAGCATTTATTACCTTTTTTCTTTTTGAGAAGAGCCATTCTATCTGGGTTGAGATGATATCTCCATATGGTTTTGATATGTATTTTCCTAATGATTAGTGATGTTGAGCATTTTTTCATATACCTGTTGGTCATTCGTATGTCTTCTTTTGAGAAATGTCTATTCAGCTCATCTGCCCATTTTTCTGTCTTGTTTTTTTTAACACTGGGGTCTGTTTATGTTGTCCAGGCTGATATTGAACTCCTGAAGTCAAGTGATCCTCCCACCTCAGCTTCCCAACTAGCTGGGACTACAGGCTTGGACCACCTCACTTGGCTGTTTTCATTCAGTCATTTTATAGTTGCAAGTCCTATATTTATGTCTTTAATTCACTTTTAATTGCCTTTTGCATATCATAAGAGATAGTGGTCTAGTTTTATGTTTCTGCATATGAATATCCATGTTTTCCAGCACCATTTATTGAAGAGGCTGTCTTTTCCCCACTGAATGTTCTCTGTGACTTTGTCAAAAATGAATTGTCTGTAAGTCAGTTGACTTCTTTTGGGGTTCCCTATTCTACTCCACTGTTCTGTGTGTCTTTTTTTATGCCAGTACTATGATGTTTGGGTTACTATAGCTCTGTAGCATAATTTGAAGTCAGATAATGTGAAGCCTGCAGTTTAGTTCTTTTTGTTCAGGCATGCTTTTGCTATTCAAGAGTTTCGGTAGTTCCGTGTTAGTTTTAGGGTTGTTTTTCTATTTTTGTAAAGAATGTGGTATTTTGATAGGGACTGCATTGGCTGCATAGATTGCTTTTGGACTATCATCATTTTCACATATTATTCTAATCCAAAAACATGGCATTTCTTTCCATTTTCTTGCATCCTCTTCAATTTCTTTCATCAGTATTTTGGAGTTTTCCTTGTAGAGATTTTTCACCTTTTTTGTGAAATTTATTCTTAGGATGTCTAATTTTTGTGGCTACTATAAAGCTACTTCTTTTTGTGCTAGTTCATTGTTGATGTGTAAAAATGGTACTAATTTTTTTTTTTACAGTTTTTGTGGTAACCTTCTATTTATATAGAATTATAAATTACAAACTATTATTTTGTTCAATCCTTTTAACCACCACATGAGGCAGACACGCTAGAGGATATTAGTTCCATTTCACTGGCAAGAATGGAAACACCATTCCCATATTTAGTATAAGACAGCTGGGATTTAAGCCCTGTGCTTCCATACTCACAACTGCTTTTTTCTCATGACTTTGTGATACATCATTTTAAAGTAATCTGATTTCACAATGCTTTAAAATATATGAGTAACATCTATAACATCTATTGCTGGCAGGTTAACTCTGGAGGCAACCAACCTAATTAATTACCTCATAACCTGGCACATTTTAAGGCACTGTTATGCCTCTAACTCAACTTCACAGCTATGTTTGAGGGGCCCATGAGCCAAAATTGCAGCAAAGCTGACCTGAAAGGACCAGGAACACAATGGTCAAGCCTATTTCCAAATTTAACCTAGGCCTGGCACATCTTCACCAATTGCTCAGATAGCAAGCTGAGGAAACCAAGTGAAGGCCTGCTTAGAAATAGACATTGATGAAAAAACACAAGCAGTATCAGACTTCTTTAAGGTTAACATCCTCAGAAAGCCTATTGCTGGTCTACTACATTACCAGCAGGACAAAGGGCAATACTTCTGGAATCCACAATATGCAAGAAATGGTCAATTAAGGTGCCCACCAGGTGCCTAAAAAGCCAAATAGTGCTAAGTTCATCCATGCCAAACCAAGAAAATGGTTCATTCCTTCCTGATCTTCGTTTTAAGGAGAAAGATGATCATCACAGAAACCAAGAAATTCCATCCTGAATCCTGGAGGGGAGGGGGATGAATGGTGGGCATTTCCCATACTTGATGGTGCAAGGGGCAACACAATCTGCCAGTGTGAAGGGGAAAAGCTATCTTGGTCAGCTTTAGTCTTCCACAAGACAAGGGAAACAGGGACTAGCAAGATCAGGGCTTGTGTGACCAATCCTGGGAAAAGCAGGACTTCCTCACATGAAATGCAAAGGTCCATGGGAGAAGAATCTATGAATACCCTAAAATTGTAAGCAAAATTTTGAGTATATGCATATACCCATCAAAGTGGTCCTTTGCTCTTAAATTCTGAACTAGGAGAAAGGGATTAAACGAGTTTCAGGCTGGGATACAAAAGCCACCAAATGTACTTAGAGCCAGCCAAGTCTGAGAGCTCTCAAAGCCATCACTGAAAACTTGGAACATGGATTCTAAGAGACAACTGAGCGCTTGTTTTTGCATTCTCCTTCCTAATTGTATTTCAAGTCTTTTCAAAACAAAGCCCTGGGAATACCCAGATTCAAGTATGCACTTGGGCTTGGACCATTGTTGCAGGAGTCTCAGGGATCCTTGTACACATGTGTGAGTCATTCATTCACCAATGTTTAACCTCGGGATAGAAGATCTGACAAAGCAGGACTCCTTTCTCCATGGCATGTGCTGATTTCAGAGGTGGCAGCAGCCAAAGTGGAAAACACTGGAATTTTTCCTTGGAACTGGACTGTGATGAGAGGTTCCTGCCATGAGTATAACCTGTGTGAGTATAACCTACTGTCTTTTCTCTGACCCTTTCCTTCACTTTTGAAGATAGAGCAGAAAATAATCTTCTCTGAAGAGACTTGATAATTCCAAAACCCCAGAACACATGTTCCCAGTGCACTTTCAGATACCCTGGGTCTAGTTCAGCTGGTGGATGAGCTGATTGATGTGTTCACCCCGATAGCCAGGTGACTCCATCTCCGTGAGGAAGCCCACTTTATTCTTGGTAGCATGACAGGCCACTGAGAGTTGGAAAGGACACAAGAACTGTGAGATCTCCTGGAAATGCTTCCCCAGGAAGGCAATTTTATGAATGAGGTCTTCCAAACAAATGACACCAAACTTCCCCAGATGCTCTTCGATCACTGCGTTATCTGTCAGAGGGATGGTCGTATTCTTGACCTTGGCTTGTCCATGTTTGAAGATGAGTTCCCGGACAGACTTCAGATTTGGAAATCCCCAGGTCACAAAACGTTCCACCATATGCAGCAATTTTAGGCTCTGCAGGGTGACTCTAACAAAGATGCCACTGAAAAGTTTCTTTAGGTGAAGTCTTGTGATGGTCTTTTGCACCAGTGAACTCACCCCATTAATCTTTTGGATGAGTACAACAAAGGCCAAGGAATGTTTATCCGGCAATTCCAAGGCATGAGGTTTCACTTCTAGTTGTCTGAGTAGCATCCTGTCACGCTGCTGGCGCCTGGAATCATGTAGAAATGATTCCAGTTGCTTAAACCTGGGCTCTTTTCCTTTCCTCTGCTCTTTCTTTGCCAAAAGTGCCTGCTTTGTCTGGGTGGCTTTGAGGGCTTGGTAAGCCTTTTTCTTTTTCAGGAGACTTGCTGGAACCAAAGGGATTTTTTTCCTTTCCTGTTGCTCCGTGATCTTTCTAGCATTGCAGCTGCTGATCATCAAAAACGGTACTAATTTTTGTAGGTTGACTTTGTACCCTGCAACTTAACCTTTTTATTCACAATTCAGTGGCATTTAGCACATTCCTAGTGTTGTGTAACCAACCACCTCCTCTCTAGTGCCTGCCCCTCGATGTCTAGTCTAGGTTTTACCCTGTGGGTACAAATGAAATCTCCACCATGGTAGAGCCTGTAGGCACATTCCCTTCCCCCACGGTTCCCTCACACCCTCCATCATCACTTCCTCGCCCCAATTCCATTCCAGGCAACCACAAATGATATCTGTCACTACAGATCAGTGGCAGAATTTTCTAGAATTTTGTATTAATAGAATCAAACAGCTTGCATTCCTTCTTAATGTGCCCTCTCCATCTTCATCATCATTCTGAGACTCATTCATGTTTCTGTGTGTGATCAAGAGTTCCCTTTTATGGCTGAGTCGTATTGCATTCACATTTTATCGAATTGTGCCTTTGGATATGTGCGACTTCTTGTATAGCAACTATACCTCTGAAACTGTAAGAAAAAGAAAAGGCTATTCTCTAAAAACATGAAGAAAAATCAGAATCTGATGGTTCCCCCATGTCAGCTACCAGCACTGACGGGTTAGCCGCAATCATCTCTCTCCTGGATGATCGAGTGTCATTGTCACTGAGCTCCCTGTTTCTCCCCTTCCCCTCCACAGGCGATTTGCAAGAAATAATCCCAACAACATGTGAAACAGGACCAGAAGGCTACCCTGTGAAGGCGGGCATGTGTCTCAGCTGTTCCTGATGTCCCTACAATGTG
Organism: Lepilemur ruficaudatus; assembly: GCA_963574885.1. Lineage (NCBI taxonomy): Eukaryota > Metazoa > Chordata > Mammalia > Primates > Lepilemuridae > Lepilemur > Lepilemur ruficaudatus. Next base: position 8,928 of record CAUYRT010044089.1, read on the forward strand.
TAGGTTCTGTGTTAGGAGTGGGCAGTGTCAACCCGATTCCATGTGAAAGACTCAGAGAGTGGGCCCTCCACCTCCTAGTGCAGTGGGTCAAGAGTTCACAGGTCACTTTTGCTCACAGGATGGGTCCTAATGGCTTTGGGTTTAGATTTATGTTCATTTCCATTTAGGTTTGGGCCCTTGAGCAGGTCAAGTAACTGTATCCCTTTACCCTGAACAGTTGCTCTCTGTATGAACAGGATCTAATTTTTTCCTACGAATGACATCCACCCATTTTTGTTGTGCTGGGAATGAAATAAGGGGACATGCTTGGCACGTGGAGATTATTTACCACTTATAGCTGTGCACAGCACAATTAAAATAGTCCATGTTTTGATGAGGCTGCCCCAGGGTGGATGGATCAGTCGCTTCTAGACAGACGGAGATTGCTGACGAGGCTCTGGTGCTAAACCTTGGTTGCTAAACCTTCCCCACCTCATTCAATGTAATAATTGTAATCTTGAGCATCACAGTTTTAGGCAGTTCCATTAGTTATTCTGCTGAATTATTGAATCTAAAGGGGAATTGGGGAATCCATGAACTTGCACGTGGTGTCAGAATTGAGCTTACTCTTGTGTGGACTGTGTTCTCTATAACTTTTCATTGGCCTAAAATATCTCAAGGCAGAATGGACCATGGATCTAGGTCAAACTGTGGATTTCAGTGTCTGAAATCCAAATTTTTATTATAATATTTTAAATTACCATATTACTTAGGTAACTGATGTGTGATCCTTACTGGAAATTCAACAACACTAAATGTGGAGAACTGCGTTAACCAGCTAGTGCTGTTTGAGAAAATCATTTTGGCTCGAATCTGCCAGTGAAACCATCTTGGTGCTGTATTTGAGAGATACTGTTATAAATATCGCTCTTCCCTTTTAGGTAATTTTCCTGCTTAGACTTTTCCCTTCCCTGCCTGGTTCTCACTTTTAACGTATGTTTTCCTATATATTGTCCATATCATTGCTTTCAATTGACCTGTATTTTGTTATGAAAGTGAGTTCAGTGAATTCTATTGTAATTTATTGATGTTGTGTTTTTAACGTTACACTGATTTCATCACTTATTCTTTGTCATTCCTTTGTCTGATTCCTTCTCTTGGTGAATAGTTACACAATGGAGCAGCTTCGCGGTCCGAAGATAAAGGATGAACTTGATTTTAACAAGAAGAAAATCTTACCCACAACCATAAAATCAGTGAGACACACACGCTTCTCTGCTAGTTTTTCACACATTAAACCTCAATATTTCCTGCTACTTACAGCCTTCAGGGATCATGAATAAGTAAGAGCCTCCTCCACACTTCACAGTCTCTTTGGAGAAACTCACAAGAAGTTGTAATTGGCTTGTGGTAATTAGCAACTGAGAGTTTTCCAGAAAACGGAGTGAATCCTCATGTCTGCACTGTCATTGATGCTACAGGTGAGATGATAATTGCAGTTCCTAGGGGAGGGGATGGGAGGTCACGGAATCACAGACCTTTATCTCAGGGTCTGGCTGCCTCAGTCCCAGGCAATGCCGGCTGCTGTGACCTGCACACTGAGCCAGCCATCCTGCTGGTGGAGGGTCCGGTGAGTGTCTGTGTGTTTCAGCCGTCTCAGAGGCAGAGTCTGCAGAGACAGAATGTCTGAGTAAGTGCTTATGTCTGGCAATGGAATTCCTGTGTGGTAGAAACAGACCAGTGGCAAAGCTAGACCAGGAGGAGGCATAATTCCTTAGTTATAAACTTAGACGGCAAAGAGAGTTGAGGGTCCTTACGCCAATCTCCAATGATTCTTAATGAAATATAATGAAATCCTGACTGAGGGTGATTGTTTGTGAATATTCCCAGTGATAATTATGCAAGATTTAGCTGTTTAACGAATGTGGCAATAAATACATCTGTTATTCATGTAACCTTACATACATTATAGAATAAAAACACTGTATTATTAGCCATGTACCTATAAAGGCTTCATGGTTATAGAATAATAAAGAGGACGGTGAAACTGAGAATGACCTCAGCAGGTGCAAAAACCATGTCTCTGAAATCGTTTCTGGGACTTTAAAAAATGTGTTTTTAAATAATGTAACTCTGCACATACCATGCACATAACAAAGACAGTAATTGTGCTCCCCTGATTCCATCTGAGCTCTAACGATTTCTGTGAGGTTGCTCTCCTTCCTGACTTTAGAGAAGCAGCACTTGAGGAAAAGGTAACTTTATTACTATTAACTGTTGCAGAAAACAGTTGTCAGGGTCAAATGCAGTCTGTGTTATTTACTTTGACTTAAAAATATTCTACATGATATGTAAATTACACTTCAATAAAGAAAAAATATTCTATATAACTTTTAAACTATTGTTATTTTATTATAGTTATAATTCTTAACATGAGATTCACTCACTTCACAAAATTTTAAGTGCACAGTCTGGCATTGTTCACCACAGGTACAATGTTGTACAGCAGATATTGGAAGGTTTTCATTTTGCTTACCTGGGACTTTATGCCCATTTATAAGCAAACCCCCCATTAAGCTCTCCCTAGCTCCTAGCAGTCTCGGTTCCACTCTCTTCTTCCGTGAGGTCAATTATTTCAGATCGCACATGTAAGCGAGATCATGCAGATCTGCCCTGTGACTGCTTTCCTTCACTTAGCATAATATCCTTCCTTCATCTTGTCAGCTATTGCAGAATTTCCTTCTTTGTTCAGGCTGAGTAATATTGCACAGTGTGTACACACCACATTTTCTTCATCCACTCATCCTTCAGTGGACACTTAGGTAGTTTTCACATCTTGGCTATTGAGAATATGCTGTAAGAATATGGCAGTTCCAATATCTGTTTGACAACCTGATTTTAATTTCTTGCGTAAATACTCAGAAATGGGATTGTTGAGTCAGTTGGTAATTCTTCATTTAATTTTTTGAAGAACATTCACAGTGTTTTTCAGAGAGGCTGTACCATTTTGATTTCCCAACTACAGTGTATTAGGATTCCAATTCTCCTCATCCTGACCACACAGTTATCTTTTGTTTTTGCTAATACCCACTCTGACAGATGGGTGGTGATACTTCACTGGGGTTTCTTCTTTTCTTTTTTTTTCTTCCTAAAATTTTATTGCGGGAAAACTACAAAACATTTACAGTACAATGTTTACAGTCACAATTTGTAGTGAGCTGATTTCCCAAAATGTATTACCACTCAAGTTGACTTATCTTGTTACATTCAAAAATCTACTCTGTCAAAGTAGTCCAGAGAGTAC
>CAUYRT010044091.1:0-40418 GCA_963574885.1 Lepilemur ruficaudatus
CTGTAGTTCCAGCTACTTGGGAGGCTGAGGCAGGAGGATTGCTTGAGCCCAGGAGTTTGAGGTTGCTGTGAGCTAGGCTGATGCCATGGCACTCTAGCCCAGGCAACAGAGTGAGATTCTGCCTCAAAAAAATAATTAAAAAAAAGAATAAACTATAATAAGGCAAGGGTAGCAGCAGAAAGACCAGTTAGAAAACCATGGCCATATTCTAGGTGAAGATGATGGTTTTTGGACTGGGGTAGGACCACAGGAAGTGGTAAGAAGTGATCAGGTATATTTTGAAGGTAGAGCCAGCAGGATTGGCTGATGGATTTGGTGTGGGGTATGAAAAGAAGAAGAAAAAAGTTGACTTCCCAAATTTTGGCCTGGAATCATCATCAAATACAGGGTAAAGACTGCAGGTAGAAAAGTTTAGGGGGAGAAAACCAGAACTTCCATTTTCGATGTTTTAAGTTTGAGATGTTCATTAGACATCTAAATGAAGGTTTCCGGTAGGCAATTTGATATGTAAGTCTGAAGTTCAGGAGAAAGGTCAGGACTTGAGATAAAAATGTGGAAGTCTATGCCATAGAGATAGAATTTAAATCTGTAAGACTGGTTGAGATCACCAAGGGAGAGAACATAAATTAAAAGAAGAAAAAGAACTAAACTTCGAGGCACTTCAACATTGAATGTTTGGAGAGAACCAGTAAGAGGAAACCCAAGAAGCAGCAACCAGTGACATGGGAGGAAAACCAGGAGAGCGTTGTGTTCTTGAAGCCAAGAGTGAAAAGGTGAAAGGTATATCTAGAAGGAAGGCAGCCCTCACTGTGTAAAATGCAACTGACATGTCAAGTAAGATGAGTCCTGAGAACGGAGCACGGCATTTAGCACATGAATGTTATTGGTGACCACAGCAACAGGGACAACACCATAATATGGGCAAAATCTTGATGGGAGGGGGTTTAGAAGGTAGAGGGAGACACTGATCTTAGAAAACTATTCCAAAGAAGTAAATACAATTAACATATCTATTTTACCAGGCCCAAAGAGATTTTGTACTAGCTAATAGTCATATAGTAACCAGCAGAGTAGGTTTGTTTGAATCCAGAATCTGTTCTCTCCAGCACTGTCCTGCACTGCCTGGGATCTGCCCTCCTCACAGATGTAATAATTCAATGAAAGAAGAAACATAGACCAGAAGTGGCCATTTAGTTCTTGTCATCTGTGTTTTCCCACCAAGAATTCAGACCGATGTTCCTACAACCTTCCACAACGTAAGTTTTCCTCTCACTTTCTAGTTCCATCTTCTCTGTGGCTTTCTTGTTACCTCACTTGTGTAATCATTTATCCTCACTCATCGGAGTCTCTCCTCATGAAGAAAAAGAAAAAACAGCCTCTTGATTATCTTTATGTCCAAATTTCCATATTCACTGTTTCCATTTCACTGGATCCATATTTTATTTCCCACTTACCTAGGAATCAATGTCCTTCAGTCCATTTCCTTTACCCAGTAGACTTTGTCCACTAAGACCTGTAATAAATCCACCCCCTTGGCAGAGAATGTAGGTCTGATTAAAAAAAAAAATGTAAGAGTAAATCCTCCCCTGATCCTGGTTGAGGGGTAACACACCTCGTGTAGCTGGAAAATATTCTGAAGGCTCTTCGTGTGCATGTGTATGTGTATATGGTGAAGGTAATGGCAGACAAACAGAGAATCATGAAGGAAATAAAAACACCAGAGTGAGTTAGATTTCTGGTAACATCCCTGGCAGGATAGGCAGAAAATGGATCCAAGGGCAGAAACAAGCAATATGTTCCATAGTATGCCAGAGAGAATTAGAAAATAGAGTTTCATGCCAAAAGGCTTACAGGATATACAAAATAGGGACAGGGAGTGAGTCCGATAACCATAGACTGGGGCCAACGACATGGCAAGGAAGAGAGTGAGAATGAGCCCATGAGCACAGATGACTTGGCATGAAGTGTCCTACTTTTACTTCTCTCCTCATGGCACGTCTTCAAGTGGTTATGGCTTACTTGTTGCATAAAGTACTACCACGAACTCTCCCTCAGACTGGAAATTCAGAGTCACAGTGACAAGCTCAGTATAAACAGAACTTCTATTTTACAATGCACTCTGTTCTGAATCACTTGAAACACTGATTTCTTCACAGGTACTATGATCCTTCATTGACAGGACAGTCCCAGTCATACTATGCATCTTTGCAACACAATAGTCTGTCTATGACTGATTTATGGATTTTTTTTCAGCCTGTTTTTGCATTCACTGAGCTCTTCCATGTGTATCGCTCTATCTCAATGAAAGTACATGACTCATGATCTGCAGTTCTGAGTCATGCTCTGAAGTTATGTGAATTAGTCTTAATTTGGCACTTTCCAGTTATCAGTATAAGACCTGCCTGCTGAGAGCTTTGTTTTGTTTTCCTTCCTAGCACTTGTAACTCCCTTAATTGGTAGTTGATAACTTCCACAGCATTTTACAAGAGGTAGTGAAAGTTGGCCCAATGGCAAACAAAAATAACAAAACAAATTGGCACTGAAAAGAAACTATATTGTGAAAGACATTAATACTCAGGAAAGTGGAGATTTTGTAAATAAAAATGTTCTTGTTTGCTTCGTTGTAATGCAGTTAACTTCACCTTCTAATTGTAGATCACAAATGAGGATGACAACCCTAGAAAACCTGATAGATAAGAGAGGGGGAGATGGGAGAATTTATTCTCTTCTCTCAAAGTGACAGGAAAAGCTTCGTCCATTCATAGCTACATGTGTCTCTGAAAATAAATTAATGCAGCACAAAGGGAGAATTAGATTAAATAAGAGGATAACATGCAAGTACCAAGTGCTTCTACCATATCTTGCTGCCCCAGACAAAAGAGAATCTGAGGTTGTAACATCATTTTATGTCCTGATACACAATATGGTATTTAAAAGCTTTTGTGGCCTATATAATAGCATCTGAGAACCAAAGAAATGTGCCTAGAACCTAACTATCTGGGCTAGGAAATATGTAGACAATGATCCCAGTAATTCACTTCTATTTTAGAACAGACCACAAGGAGAGCCCTTGTTAAAGTGTTGAAAAGGAGGAGCTTGAAAATGTGCCTCTATCATTTCCTTTTTTTTTTTTTTTTTCCTTATTTCTCTAAACCCATTTAACCTTGACTGGTTTTCTGTGGTCATTTTTGAGAAAGTTTAAGTTTTGCTAAATGTTTCACAGAGATTTTCAGATTTTTAAGTAAGGAATCCTTTAAATCCTAGGAATTATACAGTCTCTGATTTATTCATATTAGTTTTATACACAGTTAATACTTTATTATTCATTCCCAGCAGATAATCTAGAATTAATTTTTATTTGACATTGCAATGCACTATGCTTCTTCTCCAGAAAATTCATCTACTTTTGGTCTATATCAAGATGTTAATAAATTGAGAAGGCCAAATGTTATTTAGCATCTAGGATAAAGCCAGTCTGTGGTTCCATGGTTTTTATATATTACAGATGTGACTATAATTCAGAGGTAGATTGCTCTTGAATATGTATGTATTACATTACATTCCAATTTAACAAAAATAGATCTATTTCTCTTTGCTTTGTTCTTTCTTCCTTTTACTTTGTCCTTTGAAAAAATATTCTTGAAGTCTCAAGGATCATCTATGCACTGTGCTGATGTCATAAGTAAAGTTGTAAACAAGAAAGACAGACATACCTCTTGCTCTCACGGACTTCAACATCTGTAACCAGTTATTGAAGAAGTCCCTATATAATCCCAAGCCACTGTCATGATAGAAAAATCTAAGGAGAAATATATTAGTCAGGCTTTCCTGAGGAAATGGTGTAGGTGGGACCTGAATTATGAGAAGGATAAAGCCAGATGCAAGGAAAGAGATTTGGAGGTGGGTACATTCCAAGCTGAAGTTTAGTACAGTGGTCAGGATCGTGAACAAGTACGGGAGGCTCGGTTCTTCCCCTAAACCCAAACCTGGAGGTGCCACAAAGTTAAAAAGGATTTTGATGGATCCTGGAACCTAAATCAAAGGCTGAAAAGCCCTGGAGAACCAAGAGGTAGGTCAGGCCCACAGAACCTGAAGGAAACCTTTGTAGACAGACCTGTACTTCTCTCTCTTGACATTTTACTGGCCCGTTCACTGCTTACTCTGGTTCGGGGTAGGCAGGAAACATAAGATCTAGTCCAGCACCAGCCACAGATGTCAGTTTATCTGGGTACCACTGGACTCTGGGTGAGCAGGAAATATAGAATAACCCCCTAGAGCAGAAGGGTGAAGTGGCTTCCTAGCACTATCGCTGAGCCCCTACCAAGTAGCTGCAACAGAAAGAAGCAGCCCCCAGAAAAGAGCAGTGCCTGGCGCAGATTGCTGGGTGGAGCAGGACACAAAATGCAATACCAGAGGCTCTTCTCCCTATGGTAGCCACCCGCCAACACACATATACACTTCATTTTCATCAAAAGGAGGGGCACCTAGGATCCAAGCTGTCATCCCTCCCTCCAAGTACATATCACCAGCCAAGTAAGATGGCAGTTCCACGAATACGAACATAGAGGAAAACACAGACATCTGAGGAATACAAATGAAAGGTCTGTGAAAAAAAAAGACAACTTATCCATGAGAAAGCAAAACTAATGAGCCAGATTGAATAAAACTGAATAAGAATTAATGGAATTAAAATACTCATAATAATATCCTTATCAAGGATAGAGAGATATTATAAACATCTAAGAAGAAATATTAAGCATGAAGATACAATATTGAAGTAAAGAACTTAATACTTTATGGAAATTGAGAAAAGAAAGTATCCAAAATGATTTCGAAAAGTTTTACAGGTGACTCCTTTGATTAACTTGAGATTCCTATACAAACAGATTTTTCCTATTCAATCATGGAATATATTTTAGATAAGGTATTTTAGACAAGATATTTTTAAAAATGTTCCTAAAACCTTTCTTTATGATTGATTCATCTTTTAGCAGAAAGAAAACAATCAGATAAGTCTTTGCAAAAAAAAAAAATGAATAACACAAATAGTACATAAATACATGCTTATTGTAAAACTGCAACAAGTACATAGAGGAAAAAGTAAAGGTTTCCCCTCAACATCATTCTTAACACACAATATGCTTTCCTTTTTCTTTAACATAAATAGGACAATACCATGGTATTCTACAGAAAGACACAGGGAAAAACTAATTTAAAAAAAGAAGAGCTGAGCAGTAAGTAATCCGTGCCTGTACTTACTGCTCAGCTCTTCTTTTTTTAAATTAGTTTTTCCCTGTGTCTTTCTGTTCTATAATTTTAAACGTATTTGTGATTATATATTCATTATTAATAAATCAAACAACACAAATATGTAAAGCAAAGTCAAAATTCTCTTTAATCTGTCTCTTTATCCTTTTAACTATTTACACATACACACATGAATATATGTATGCATGAATGCATGTGTGTATATATTTTCAGTGCTGTGAATTCAAGGACTAGGAAAGTAGAAAAAGAAGCTTTCACTGCAGGTAAGTACAATGGAAACACATTGGTTTCTATTCTTCACTAGTATATAAATTTAAACTCTTATAGTTTGAATATAAATGAAATTAGACTATATATATGACCTTATAGTTTATTTTTTGACTCGGTAATATTTCTTGGCAACCATTTCAGGTCAGCATATGGAACTAACTTGCAGTATTGATGAATGAGAATTCTCAGTTTTACCATTCAAGCACAAATAGCCTGAGGTATTTTACCAGAGCTATTTGGAAATCTATTAGGTTATAAACCTTATTCTAAAGATAAAACTGTTTGTTTGCTATAAAGATTTTTCTGAATAAATAACAATAATACACAAATGTCTGTCTGGAACACACAGTAGTAAGCCATATACAGTAACTGAGTATTCCTTTTCTTGGAGTTTATTAATATTGCATTTCATCCTCCAGGCAGCTCTTGGCCTTTCCAAATATTGTAGTTTAACAATGAGAATGAAATATGCTTAAATATCAAGTAATTATTTGTCCAAAGAATTTTCAACCAAAAAAAAAAAAAAGAGAGAACATATCTGGGGGTGGAGGTTTCACCATCACAAAGAAAATTGTTATGGTAACGATTTAATTTTAATAATCACTGCAATTCGGAAACAGTCTTCTTTCTTCCCATTGTTTCCATTAAAATAGCCTGGCTTTTCTTTTGTGGGGATATCTTTGGTTTAATGTAACTGTATTAATAATAATCTACCAGTTTGTTTTCCTAGAATTTTTACTTTTATACTTATGAAGTTTAAATAATCACTGGAAAGATCTGAAGATATAAAGTTATTTCAGTTCGGTTCTTCAAATGTAAGTCTTTTTTCTTTTTAATGTGGAGCTTTAAGCAAGCTAACATTTTTGTTATCCTTATTAAATCTCATCTGATTCAAAAAAATTCAAAAATTTTACAGAGAATGTTTTTAAATTACTATTTTTCTTATTTCTGTATTTGAAGATATGAGAACAAATAAAATAAAGAAGAAACAAAATTTAAAATGTAAAGACAGAGAAGTATAGTTTGGTATGCAGTTCAGTGCGAATAATATCTAGTAAAAGACAGGAAATACTGCTTACAAATGATTTAACAATAGTTAAATTAATCAAAGGTTTATGTTGCCCTTATTCAAGGCAGAACAATTATTCTTCTTCTCTTTGCTCCAATTGAACATTGAGGTTATTTTTGTGTTGTCATTGCTGCTAAATCTGGATTCTTACGGACAGAGTGAATTTTTTATCCCCTGTTTGTCTCCGTAAAACAGGACACACAGAGCACCTAGTTGGTACTTGACACATTATTAGTTGAAGTAATGAAATATGAAATTCAGTTTTTCCTGAGCATCATCTTCAGGCTAAGGCAAGAAAATGAATACAATTTTATTTTGCAACATTTTCCCCCAAAGTAGTAAAAGATTTGTGGTTCCTCTAATCTTCTGTGTGTGTAATGTCCCAGTTGACATAAATTCATTCCCGTCCTTCCATTGGGGGCAACAATGTTTCTGTTTTAGGATCTCAGGAAAAAAATACTGATAGTTTATAACTGACTTCTGTATGTCAAGTTTGTCTTTGGAATATTGTGTAATCATAGGACTAACTGACAAAATATCATCTTACATTTATATGAGGATTTATGGTATATAAAGTATTTTCTCATACATTCTTTTATTTCATCTTCCTAACTGCCTTGTGATGTAGATAAAGCAGGGATTACTATTATCCCCATTTCGACTTGGTTTTTGCCCATGAATGTCCTTACAAAATAAGCCTGCATTTTCACCTTATGTTTTATAAAGATGTAATGCCTTTAAACACAAAGTTAAATGGTTCAGATCAGACAAGTGATTTGTTTAAAATCTCACAGATAGACTTTACACAGCAGATTCTGCACCCCAAAACCCAGATCTTTTGACTAACAGTTCACTATTCATCCCCCACATCCTCAACAACCAATCTGGAGCATGTTTTCTTTTCTTTTCTTTTTTTTTTTTTTTTGAGACAGAGTCTCACTCTGTTGCCCGGGCTAGAGTGAGTGTCGTGGCGTCAGCCTAGCTCACAGCAACCTCAAACTCCTGGGCTCAAGCGATCCTCCTGCCTCAGCCTCCCGAGTAGCTGGCACTACAGGCATGCACCACCATGCCCGGCTAATTTTTTTTCTATATATTTTTAGTTGGCCAATCAATTTCTTTCTATTTATAGTAAGATGAGGAGGTCTCGCTCTTGCTCAGGCTGGTTTCGAACTCCTAACCTTGAGCAATCCGCCTGCCTCAGCCTCCCAGAGTGCTAGGATTACAGGTGTTAGCCACCGCGCCCAGCCTTGGAGCATGTTTTCTATAGATTTTTCCTTGGTTTCCCACCTTCCCTTCCTCAACTCCCTTCATAAAACTTAAATATATGCATATTCTAGAATAATTAATTGAAAAATTCTTGTAATTTGCCTATATACTTTTCTTCCCACCTCTTAAGCTAAATATAATCTTCCCTAGGAATCAAATTGAGCCTCTGTAAATGATATAAGCAATTCTATGTTAATGCAGCAGTAGACATTAATACAGTGTCTGTGATGGACTGAGCATGTTTCTGTGCTTTAACAAATTAATTCATGTAATTCGCACCATAACCTAATAAGATGGAATAAGATAAGCACTGCTATCAGCCCCATTTTATAGGTGAGGACACTGCACACCAGAAAGGTTGACTAATTTGCCCAAATTCACCCAACTATTAAGTGACAGAGCCAGTATTTAAACCTTGACAATTGAGTTCTTAAGTGTGTGCTATTAGCCATTAAGTTATAATGCCTCTCCATGCTTACAGAAACTTTATTATACAAATTCAACATAATTGCACTATGCTAAATCAACATTTTAGGGGAAAAGCAATAATGTGCTTCAGTATACATTCCATAGGGACCACTTTCAAGTCATGATGTTACCAGTAACTCGGTTCCTTAGCATAATGAACTCTTAGTATCATTGCTATTCAGAAAAAAATACGAAAAACTTGGAAATAAGGTAGAAAGACAACTACATGAGCTTTCAATATCACACTGAAGCATTATTTAATAAGCTCACCCAAGAATTGTTGAAATATCTAGTACAATGAACTTTTTAAATATATGTACTCTTTATTACTGATTAGGAACCAAACTCAAGTCACATGTTACCTTGTAGAATTTGTCTGGTAGAGATGCAGACAATTTCAGTGTGGTTGAAACTATAACCCCAAAGGATATGGTTTTGTTGTCATTTAGGATGTTAACCATGTATGTATCTAACCTAGAAATCCAACCATTTTTTGTTCAGTGCACATCAATACCCAGTTCCTTAAATGCTTTCTGAACCAATTTACCATCCTGTTCCCCTAATTTATGAGTTAAATAAATCTGTGACATATACTGTTCTTGATTTGTATATTAATCATGTATTTTAATGATCTTGAAAATTATATTTGGAAATATGCTTGTGTTCACTCAGCTTCTATGACTTGATCATAAAGGAAGAAACACAGAAGAGGGGCACATAAATAGGGGCACATAATGATTATTTGAATCAGTATGTCCTAATTATTAATTCTTGAAGGACAACTATTCACAGGTCACAAAGTTCTGTAAAGCTTAAAAATGAAACTATCCAGTATTTCATTATGAAAAAAAAAATCATAAATAGTACCAGACTCTACTAACAGGAAAGTGGAGGTGGAGGGAGACAAAAATAATTCCAATCACACAGAGCCATCATTTCATCTTTCCTCAACAAGTTTAAAATAAAACACTATAATGCATGGGCACTTCAAGACAAAGACAAAGAAATGACTACCCATTAATGAAACAGAGACATCAACAATTTCTTTAAGTAAATAGTCATCAAATCAATAGTAAAACTCATCTCTGGTCACTTCAAGTTATACCTTTATTCTGTTTTCAGCTGTTGTCTTTCTTTCTTTCTTTCTTTTTTTTTTTGGCTTGTTTATTTGTTTGTTTAGCAAGTTTCAAGTCTCTTTCTCCTGATTCTGGAATGATTCAAAGCTGTATAGAAAAAAAATAAAACAATAAACTCTCTAATAATTAGCGTCACACTTCTATTTCCCCTGAAGATGGGAGGATTCCATACTTTTATTAGCCAGTAAAGCCAGACCAGTAAAGCCAGGAGAGAGCTAAGCTTTAGCTAACAGAAAAATGTTTCCTGCTAATTTAAAGGCTGATGCCAAAGAAAGGCAAAGAATAAATGAGATGACATATATATTGGCCAGAAAGTAGAACAAGTTTAAATGATTTTTGACTTCCGTAAATCAAGAGAAACCATGAAAAGAGGAGTGCCACTGCTCTTAATGTTTAATCAGAGGGGGAGACTAGGAATTGCCTAGAATGGGAACATAAGGTTAACAAGTTTCTGTACTTCGTTGCTATTCCTTTATCTGTTTATTACTTTTTAGTTATTATTTAACATATTTGATGTTATAAAGGAAGTGTTTTGATATTTGGTAGCCCAATTGAGCAATAGTCACATATCACTATCAAAACTATTGGTGACTAAAGAAATTAGTATCTAATGCTAATAAAGTGAAACTCTAAAGTTAATGAATATATTAATAAGCCTTTCCTTATAACAGGATTCTATGACAAAACATTTGATTTTACAAACCACTATTATCATTTTAGAGGCAGTGGTTAGCATTAGAATCAGCATTTTGTATGTATAGAATGTTATAGTCCTTACATTTCATTTTAAGTAATTCTATATTATATAGTATGTAAGTTATGACATTTAAGGATGAGTAGTTTAGGTACATTGACAGTGAGTTGTGTTACATGTCAAAGTATTTTCTTAAAGGATAAATAATTAAATTTAAGTAAGTTCTCTAATCTTGGTGTCATCAACTGTGGATTTGGGATCCTGTGGGCTATGTGGAAACAAAGATCACAGTTATAATTCTTTTAAGTAAGTGGTTTGCTAAGCAAACTTGATATGTTTAAAGATGTTTTCTCCACTTACATTGATCAAGTGTTTATATGAAAAATAGCAACTACTTGATGCATTGTGCACCAGGTAATCCATTACTAGCTATTCCCTGAATGGTTCACTGTGTGTCCATGTTGTTATTATAGTTAATTACATCTCTGCCAAAACCTGCTCTAACTTTCAAAGTTCATAAATTTCTTTTTATCAGTGATGAAAACCATCTCCAAAAACCCTCAGCAGATTCTCCTTACATCTCTTTGGCCAGAATTGGATTATATGCCCATACCTGAAACAGACAGATAAGGGATTAGCTTCTATCAGTTGTGATTCACCACCTGGGGCTGAACGAAGCTTGGAGCTACCACTCCTCAAAAGGAAAGTAGATACCTGAACAAAATTAAGGCTTGACTTGAAAGGAGAAAGAAGACAATGCTGTTTAGGAAGCATCCAATTCTATCTATCATTTCTTTATTTTTGTTTGATTTCGGCTCCCTGGCCACAGCTGTTGCTTAGGACTAGACTCATCGCTGAAGCTTAGATAATACGAATTATTCTGCAGGAGCCTTGAACTTGGAACTAGAAAATGGAATTGTTTGGTTATAAAGATAGTGGCCATTAGGAAAAAATCCAAGTGGAAAGGTGAAGAGGGGGAGTCCTGGCAACAACTTGTCATTGGTGACAGTTGTATCTTAGATCCTCATGCAACTCTCCCCTTGCTGTGGTTTAGTAATGTGATCCAATAAATGCTTCTTTGCCAAAGCTAGTTTGCATGAGGCTTATGCTACTTGGACCCACAGAGGCCTTTAGTTGTAAAGCAGTGCCTTTGGTAAACTTCTCTGCTTCTTTGTGGTAGCCCACTACCCGTTCATCCCTCTTCTTATAAAACAGTAAGCTGTGGATGAAGGTTAATTTCCTCTCTCCACCCTCAGCTCTGGAGACAGGCCCTGATTGTTCTCAGCTTATCAGCACATCCCATCCTCCTGGCCTAGTGATCAATTCAGGATAAGCCTACTGAGTCAGTGTGAGTCACATTCAGGACTTTTGCTCAACTTTTGGAAGTGGAAAAATTTCTGGTGACATGACTTGACCTCTGGTCAAGCCAGCACGAAGCCAGCTTTATTGTCTGAGCTTGAATCCCAATTCTGTCACTTTACTATGCCTCGGTTTCTACATGTCTAAAAATGAGATAATTATACTACCATATTCAGAGAGTTTTTGTGAGTAAAATGAATTAATCCATGCAAGACAATTAAAGCAATGCATGGTACATACTTAGTGCTCAGTAAATGCTACCTATTATTAATCTCTAGATTATCAGTTGTTGAGTGAATATTCTTTTTTGCTTAAGCCAGTTTGTGCTAGAATTTCTGTCTCATGTAACAAAAAAATCCTAACCGGTACAGATCACAAAGAAAGGGGAATTAATCTCATTTCTTCCATCTACAGTTGCATTCATATGCCCTAAATGTCATCCTACCCAGAGGAAGGGCATGGCTCACTTAAGAAAGAGGCAGAATACAGTCATATGTAGCAAATCCATCTTCTGCATGGAGCACTGTCCTTCCTCTAGTAACTGTGCCAGAGCTGGGTGCTGCTTTTTGGCCAGTAGTGACCCGAATTACCTGGAGGCCCTGTTAAAGTACAAGTTACTGGGCCTTACCCTCTGGGTTTTTGAGTAATCAAGTGTGATAATTAATTTTATGTGTCAATTTGAGTGGGCCATGGAGTTCCCAGATTAAACATTGATTCTGGGTGTGTCTGTGAGGGTGTTTCTGGATGAGAGTAGCATTTGAATCAGCGAAATCAATAAAGTGAATTGTCTTCCCCAACGTGCTTGGGCATCACGTAATCCACAGAGGGCCTGAATAGAAAAAAAGTGGAAGAAGGAGGAATTTGCCCCTTTTTTTTCTGTCTCAATACTTGATCAGGGACATCTTCTCTCATCTTCTCCTGCACTTGAATTATATCATTGGCTCCCCTAGTTCTCAGGCCTTCAGGCCCAGACTGAATTACATCGCTGCTCTCTTGGGTCTCCAGGGTGCAGATGGCAGATTGTAGAACTTCTCAGCCTCCATATCACATGAGCAAATTCCTTGTAACAAATCGTGTGTGTGTGTGTGTGTGTGTGTGTGTGTGAGAGAGAGAGAGAGACAGAGAGACAGAGAGAGACAGAGACAGAGAGACTAATACAGCAAGTCTGGGGTGGTGCCCACAAATTAGCATTTCTAACAGGCTCCTAGGTGATGCCAATGTGCTGGACCCTAGACCACATAAGAACCCCTGTTGTAAGGCATGGAATCCTGCCTAGAGAGTATGATAGGAGCATAAAGATGCTTGTGTCCTCTGGCATTCTGAGTAAACCATAGAAGGGCTTGCTAAAGAGGAAAGAATTAGATGAATTAGTACCTGGTCATCATGTATTAAATTTGCTTTCTTACTATTTGGTTAAATCATCTCTTCTAGGCCTTCCTACTCATTGATTCCTTCCTTAAAGCAAATGTAAAATTTTTAAAAATCAGTATAACAGTGCATCCATTCTTACAGTCATTGAGTCAGTAGAAGTCATGAAAGCTACTAAGACAGAGCAGATGCCCTGTAACAAAAACCCAAAATCAATCTATATCTGTATCTATCTATGGATAGATGGATATATTCTAAAAGTATAAGAAAGCTATTAACTATCTTGAATTCAGATTTCTTTTCTGGATTTTGTAAGTGATATTTATTTCCTTGCCAATTATTGCATAAGTGTTATTTGCAAAAGCTGTCCAAGCTATTGGGACATTTTAAGGGAATGCAAATGAGAGAAAGTTTTTCATAAACTCATAAAAATGAGCAGTAGCTCAGAAATCATAGAAAAATATACATTAAGTGTTTCAAATACATTAATTTGAGATATTATGTCACTTGAATATCCTCATATTTTTTGATATTCTCTTTAAGATGTGCAAATTAGAAATCTATTGACCCATTGAAAAATTTTCAAAATAACCAAAGGTATCAGTTTGTATAGATCGCACTGAATAAAAACATTCTAATGACCTTCTCCCAAATATTTCAGTAGGAATTATTTTCTGTTTTACTTACTCATTTTGGAATCTAGAATAAAAAGAAACACTAAAACCAAACCAATGTCTTTTATCATCTTCTTTTTGGTTTTGGCAATTTTAAGATTTAAGGATGCTAGGCCGGGCACAGTGGCTCACGCCTGTAATCCTAGCACTCTGGGAGGCCGAGGCGGGCGGATTGCTCAAGGTCAGGAGTTTGAAACCAGCCTGAGCAAGAGCGAGACCCTGCCTCTACTAATAATAGAAAGAAATTAATTGGCCAACTAAATATATATAGAAAAATTAGCCGGGCATAGTGGCGCATGCCTGTAGTCCCAGCTACTTGGGAGGCTGAGGCAGAAGGATCATTTCAGCTTAGGAGTTTGAGGTTGCTGTGAGCTAAGCTGATGCCACGGCATTCTAGCCCGGGCAACAGAGTGAGACTCTGTCTCAAAAAAAAAAAAAAAAGATTTAAGGAGGCTGAGACAAATTCTTTTCAACTTAATTTTTAAAAAAAGAAAGAATGCCAGGTACAGTGGTTGATGTCTGTAATCCCAGCATTTTGTGAGGCCAAGGTGGGAGGTTTGCTTGAGGCCAGGAGTTTGAGACCAATCTGGGCTACATAATGAGACTCTATCTCTACAAAAAAAGAAAAGAAATAAATTAGCCAGGTGTGGTAGCACAGGTCTGTAGTCTTAGCTTCTTGGGATGGTGAGGAGGGAGGACCTCTTGAGCCCAGGAGTTCAAGGTTAGAGTGAGCTATGATCATGCCACTGCATTGCAGCCTAGGCAACAGAGTGAGACTGTCTCTAATAAATAAATAGTAAAATAAGAGTTCAAGCCATATGATAAAGGTATTTGGGGGTTTGAGGGGAGTTTGTTTATTTTACTACATTCATTCTACATGTATATTACAAAATATATATATATATATAACCTAAATAATGTTCAAAAATAATTACCTAATGGAAAATTGTATGAAATAAAAGCCAATAGCTTTCTTATATTCCTACAAAAACCTATTAGAAAGCTTAAGTGAAATAAAAACAGATCTGTTTATAAAAGCTCCAAAACAATATGCCAAACAACAGAAGAAAAGGTGAGACTGCAGGGATTTGCGGGGTTCAGAACAGGCAGGACTTATATCCAGACTCTTGGAAGCCATGCGAGGGCGTAAAAGAGGAACAGAGACATAGTTTGTATTCTTAAAAACCACACTTTGGCTGCCGTTCAGAGAATGGTTTGTGGGGCCAAGAATGGATTGCAAGTCAACTGTAGTCCAGGTGAATAGAGGTAGGGAATTGAGTTGGGATGTATTTGTAAAGAGTTTATTTAGTACAGGTTCTTGTGCAGAATAAGCACTAATTAAAATTATTACTCAAAATAGCTCCAAATGTATATGTTTTACAATTTTCTTTACCTGACATGTCAAATCCAGATATAAAAAGATATTTAAGACCTTCTGTTATTCGGGTTAATTTTATGTTTCTCAATCTCCCCACCCCACAAAAAATCCTCTAATCCAGAGGAAGTGTAAGCCATCAAGTCATGAATTCTTCAGCTAACAAACACCAAATCTTCAAGTTTCTCCTAAATCCTCACTAATTCTTTCCTCCTGGTACATGGCTAGGAAACATTTCTCCTGCCCAAGGCTACTCATTACCTCAACACTGAAGTTCATCCCCTCCAGTCTTCTTGAATTCATCTTAATATCCTTTCTATTACCACTTCTCTCTTTAGTATCCTCAACCATTTTTTAATCTACCAGCTCTTTCCCAAGGCACTTAAATGTCTTCTGCCTTTCCCATTTGAAAAGAATCCCCACTCTCCTCTTCACTTCAACATTTTCTAAGGTTTGAAAGTTTGTGGTTCTCATTTCCTTGTTTCCCCATTTTTTCAACCTCATACAATTTACTGTCTGCCTCCACTGCTCCAGGAGAACTGTTCTTTCCAAAGTCACCAACAGCTTTTTTTATATCAAAGAAAATGGGGCCGGGTGTGGTGGTTCATGCCTGGAATCCTAGCACTCTGGGAGGCAGAAGCGGGAGGATTGCTAAAGGTCAGGAGTTCAAGACCAGCCTGAACAAGACTGAGACTGGTCTCTACTGAAAATAGAAAAAAATTAGCCAGTCGTGATGGTGCATGCCGGTAGTTCGAGCTACTTGGGAAGCTGAGGTAGGAGACTCTCTTGAGCCCAGGTGTTTGAGGTTGCTGTGAGCTAAGCTGATTGCCATGGCACTCTAGCCTAGGCAACAGAGCAAGATTCTGTCTCAAAAAAAAAAAAAAAAAAAAAGAGGGGGATGAGAGATCGTTGACATGCTAAGGGATGAGCTGAAGGAGATAAGCTACTTTGGGATCGGGCTGCACTCCCATTATCAATTGGGGCAAAGGCTGTGTGAAGGTCCCTAAGACCAGGTGTGGGCCATGCACAACAGAAAGCAGTTGTGGAATTCACTTAGGTCCTGTCTATCAGGGCCATCCTGGGATGGAGGCAGGAAGTTGGGGGAAGGCCTCAGTGGAGAGAAGCTAAAGATATCCCAAGATTCTTAGGACATAGGAGGAAGGTGCAAGCAACCTGCAAGAGGAAAAGATAGCACATTATGCAAGGGAAGTACAGGTAGAGGCCCTAGTAAGAATACACAAAAGCACCCTCAAAAAAAAATCAGTTTTAGATATGGGCCAGGCTCAGAAACCAAGAAATCAGTTTAGAATAGTCCCAATGAGAAATTTTCTGTTCCCATTCTCTTTCTTCCTCACGCTTCTAGCTCTTCCCCAGTAGAGTTAGAAACATTAAAAAGTAAAAAATTAATGAGAAAGAGAGAAGGAAGTAACCACCCCTCTCCCCTTGCAGACAATCTAACTGAGGGGAGGTGGTAGCATTTACATTGAATTAAGTTGGAAACTGACTATTACAAGGGGCAAGCATTCTAATTTCTGATTTAGAAAGTGTTTGCATTAGATCATACTCTTCTTGTCAAAAAATAGAAAAAAAAAAGTGTTTTCAATCTAAAGTGACCATAAATGAAAAACGGCACTCTCAAAGTATTTGTAGGAGCAGGAAATCACCTCCTACCAAATTTACAATGGGCAATAGGAAATAACATAAAATGCTATTGGACAAACATTCATTTGTCCAATGTGTTCAGTGTGTCAACTAAACTCCCATATGCCTGATATACGACTTCAGCTTTGTAAATTTCATCACAGTTATAACTACTTATTCGATGTCTGCCTATCTCAGTAGAGCTGTCTTATAGGTTTATTCTTAAACCTAAGCATTCAATATATAATTATCCAATTAGTCTTCCTTCCATGCTACTTTCCTGACACATTATGTCTAATATCTTCTCTCAACCTTTGCTCCTGCTATTATTTCCCTCTGTGATATCTCTACCTCTTCAATTCACTAAGCTAAACAATATAAATTCTAGTCAGCTTAAAGGCCCATTTCAAATCCTTCTTTCTCCAAAAATTGTTTCTCATAGCTCTATGCTTCATTAGTCACCGCCTTCTCTAAACTTCTCTATACCCTCATTTCAATATGTTTCACATTTCCACACATTGGCTTATCTTCCCAGCAACACTATAAGATCTTTTTGAGTACAGACCAAGTATTATATTATTTTTACAATGTATTGCACTTAAAAGCATTATTCATTTCCTCAAGAAATACTATTTTAGAGCCGATTTGAGGTCAGGTGTTATGTGTGAATTACTAAATATTCATTGATTTTGAAATAATATAGTCTTCCTGACTTCTAGTACATAGGTGGAATCAGGCGATGGTGTTTCAAATGTACATTTTATTTTATAGGATGCATGTTTTTATTTTATTTTACTCTGATGGAAAGGAAGCCCAAATTAAGTTGTGCTGGATTTAAATTCTGGAGGTTTCTCTTTTCAGCAGTTTCATAGCTTCTTGGTCTGCACAGTCATTGCATATATTTCAGACTGTCGTTAGAAAACAATGTTCAGGATTTGGAAGTACCTGAAGCAAAAATATTCTCTTCCCTTTCCTGACCCATTTCTTCATTATCTCTTCCTCTATTTTTCTTCTCTATTTTGTTCTTTATCATAGTTAAAATATTGTTATTTATAACCAGCAACAGAAGTTTAAAATAAATAATATATGTACAGATATGTATAATAAACAATAAATGTATAGAAAAGAATGGTTTAAAGAAAATATGCTAAAATGTTAACAGTGGTTGTATGGGTATAAAATGTAACTATGAGCATTTTTTTTGTTATTTTTGTGTTTGTTTTCTTTCTTTTTTTAGAGAAAGGGTCTTACTAAGTTGCCCAGGCTGGAGTGCAGTGGCTACTCACAGGCACAGTCGAGTACACTGCAACCTCCAACTCCTGGGCTCAAGCAATTCTCTGGTCTCAGCATCCCATGTATCTGGAACTATAAACATGTGCCACCATGCCTGGCATGGTTTGTTTTTGATAATTGCCTCTTAATGAGCATGCATTGCATATATAATGAAGACAATGTTTAATGATTAATTTTGTGAAGTCTATACTCATTCACTGGACTCTAAACCTAAATAAATCCCAACCTTCTTTTCATTCCATTGTTATTGCATATGCACATAAGTATGTCAAAGAAGAACTGGGAAACATTATTTTAGCGAAAAGACATAGTTAACTGTGTTTATGGTATTTCAAAAAATTATCCATAAAAATGTCTGGTAATGCCTTATCCTTTGATGAGCAAACACTAAGCTAAGCCAAAATCATTTTCTAGTTAAGCATATTCAAGAGACAACCTGCCCAGGATGCTGATAATATCAAAACTAAATATTCCAATTGCTTAAATAGGTGCACTTAAAATCCGTTTGGACATCTTGATGGGCATTTACATCAGCCAAAATACAAAACTATTTTATCTGGGCAATGTTCATAGTTATTTATTTTGACTATGGTACACTGTATTATTGTGGTTTCATCTCAATTTAACAATTCAGGTAAGTATTAAATTCTGCATACTGTTAAAGAAACATAAAGCTGTTCACTTTGCAAAAATCACAAACCATTAACATGAGTGACTGACGTGTTGCTCCTTTCCAGTAATTATAAAGTTAAATACTTATAACTGACTTTCAAAGTTTTCTTAATAAAACTCCTAGAGGCTAATACCACATTTTAGTCATGTCTCTTACCTCTAAGCCATCTCTCACTGTTTTGTTTTTTTGGTTGGGTTTGATGTTGGTTTTTTGTCTGTGTTAAATTTCTATCTCTTTGAAGCCACTACCTACTTTGAAGTTGAGCCTGGGAAAGCATTTTGTTTTGGAAGCCAAGAAGTAATCTGAGAGAGATAATCATAATTATATGTGATAATATGAAAGATTCTTCATTCTAGCATAAGTATTTCATGCATATAAATCTTACTATTCACAATTATTTTTATCCCAGGCTGAAGAATTATATTATAAAGGCTGTTTCCTTTCTCTCATGAAGTTCTGCCCAGTGAGGATAAAAGCATGCAACATATAGAAATGATAAAAAATGGCCTACAATTAAGAGCTGAAAAGCAAAGCAATAAAAGTTTAAAACAACTTAGGTTAAAACAACTGCAGTGGAAACTATAAAAAATATTAACGAAATTATTAAAAGGTATTCTTTGAAACATTTGAGAAGTCTCATTTTCATTGATTACAGTGAAAGGATGAAAGGATAATTAGTGCTGGGATATGATCTTTAAAGTTTTAGTTTTCATCATTTCCTATAATGATCTAAATGATAATAATAGCAAGTCTAATGAGCTAAAATATTTCACTATTCTACACTAATAAAAATTACGCATTTTAACATTTATTAACTCAATAAATATTTCTCAGGTGCCTACTACATTTGAGGTCATTGTTACATTGGGGATACAGTAATGAACAAGAAGCAATCCCTACTCTTAGTGAAATTTTAAAAACACAAATAAACCAGTAAGTTCAATGTAATATGGTAAATGCTACAATAGTATTAAGGTTAAATATGGGAATGGAAACGATCCCAGTTTTAAAGGTTTGGGAAAAGTATGCAAGACAAAGTAGCAGTCAAGCTGAGACCACCTTTCTATGAAAAATGCATTTACTTAGCAGTGGAAAATAACCATAGCTTCATACAATATTTATTTAGTCAACAGGTAGATGAATTAATTAAAAATAACATAGCATTTAAGGTAAGAAAAAAGAAAAGTAGATGAACATTAAAAGGGGGAAAAAAACCAAAGATGAAGAAGAAAGGAAAGTATAATTAGACAATTAAGTAAAGAAAACTCTTCTTATTTCTTCTCTTAAAAGTTGCCCTCCAAAATCAAAAGGAACAAGAAACAGAAAAACAAATTCAATCTTTAATCAAACTAGAAGACATTTGTAACCCCATTCCCAATAGATTATAAACTTAGAAAGCCAATGAAAAAATGGAATATGATTTAGCAGAGAGGAGAGAGTTCATATCTATGTGTTGAGTACAAAAATTCCTGATGCAAAATAATCTAGTTTGTTGTTCAGGTCCCTTGGAATCTCAGTCATTGAAGGTATCAGGTATCTCTGAAGGTGGCCATGCCAGGACTTTGAAGATAGCAAAAACATTTGCAAATCTTTAAAAGGAGTAGTAGGATCCTAAGTTTGCCTCTTCTGTGTGCATTAGGTAACTATCCATCAGGTACATTGCAGGAAATGAATTTTTTTCCTTTGAGAAATTTAACCTGCATTGTTTCACAGTTGAAAAACAAGATCCAAAGTAATTCTGGAGTAAGATATTAGACTTAATTCCTGAGTGATGATGGGGAGAAGGTGAGACAGAATTTAGTAAAAATCCACTAAACTGTGAAATAAACAGCTCCCAGACCTATACCCCAAAATGCCAGCTATCAAGTTTGTAACTTCAAAGCAGGAGTCTAGAGGATTATTTTTTAGAAACACTAAACCACACTAAAAAATCACATAGGTCCACCAATCCAATGGGCAACCAACACAAAGAGCTTCTAAGCCCTTTATTAGTGTTTCACTCTTGAATATACACAGACCATCAGAGAATATTGAAGGACAGTTTGAAACAAGAATGACAATAACAAAAACAAACTGTAAAGTACACTTCAGAAAAAGCTAAGACAATACAAGGAGAAAAAGAAAATGTTAAAGAAACTATGATTAATATCCTGGAAAGACAAGATGATTTTACTTTTGTGAAACAAGATTAGGATTCTATGAAGCTACGAATAATCATAAGATGAAAAAGTGTCCTTGAAAATTGAAAATTATATCCCAAATAAAATACTCAGTAAATAGATTAGAACATAAAGTCAAGGAAATCTCCTAGAAAATAGAATTAAAAGGCCAAAACCAATAATACATAGGAACGCAAAAGAAGAAAATTGGCCAGGCATGGTGACTCATGCCTGTAATCCTAGCACTTTGGGAGGCCGAGGCGGGCAGATTGCTCAAGGTCAGGAGTTCGAAACCAGCCAGAGCAAGAGCAAGACCCCCGTCTCTACTGAAAATAGAAAGAAATTAATTGGCTAAGAAAAACATATAGAAAAAATTAGCCAGGCACAGTGGCACATGCCAGTAGTCCCAGCTACTTGGGAGGCTGAGGCAGAAGGATTGCTTGAGCCCAGGAATTTGAGGTTGCTGTGAGCTACGCTGATGCCACGGCATGAAGAAAATTGGAAAACTGATCTAAGATGTAACACATTCAACAAATATATATCCCAAAAATAATTAATAAGGAAAAGAGTGGAGAGAAAATTGTATATTAAAAAAAAAAAAAAAGGCAGAGAGGAGTATTTCCCAGAATGAAGGAAAAGAGTCTATATAGAAAGGGCTGAGTATTCAGTAAAATTAATGGGGGCAGTAGGCCACACAACTGTGCATTTTATTATGAAATCTCAAAATAAAAGTTCGAAGAGACGATCTTAACAGCTTTCAATGTTTTAAAAAATACATAAAAGGACTGGAAGTGGGCTTCTCAATTACAACATTAAACGCTAGAGGAAAAAACTGCCTTCAAAATTCCTATAGAAAATAATTTTTAATGCTAAATTTTATAGCCAACAAATACTAATCAAATTGCATAATATTTAGAAGTGTGTAAGTAAATGCTACAAAATAGTTTAAAAGGTGGAAAAGAAGTTGCTTTATGCAGCAGTAATAAGAACCAAGGATCTATGAAAGGAGAGGATCTCTGGTTTTATCTAAGCTTTTTAGAACTATGTGCATGTGTTGCATTGATAAAAGTACACATTTTTAAATATAATGAAAATTTTAAAGCATATCTAATACAGTTCGACCATATAGCTATACATAGAAAGTAGAAAGCGACACAGCTAAAGTTTCTGTTTTCTATTAGTTCGTTGACTTTGTTGGCCTTTCAACCGGCACATCTTCTGTTAGTGAATCACCAACAATTGCATAAACACGTTTTCTCTTCAAACTGTCAATCTCAGTACAAGCACAAGTGCAAATTGTTTAGGAAATTCAATCCTGTAAATGTTGACAGAAATCTTAGGACATTTCTATAAAAGATTTATAAGTGAAATGAAGAGGAAGCAAATATATCTTTCTTTATAGCATGTGGCTTTCTGAGTATACTTGTAAAAAATAAACCATCTATAAGAATTATCATTTTTCTTTTTAAAGATATTTTTACATTGTCAAGGATCCCCTGATCTACCTGCCAACAATACTCCAAATATTTTGCATTGATTTCCAGTTAAGCTGACATTTAAAAGTTAGTATGTACCAGAAACCCCAGGAAGTCAGGTAAACATATTATTTCCTTTAATCTCTATAATCTTGTGAGATAAGCATTATGTGGAAAACAGAGGCTCAAAGAGGTTATATGATCATCCGTGGTCACACAGTTGGCATGGAACTCAGCCTGGACATTCTGCCTCTTGCTAAGAAGAAAGTTTTTTTTTTTCTAATTAGTATGTAATGTTATAAGGTTTCCAAATATTTGTTGAGTAATCTAGATCTTTAATGTCAACAGAGATTAAATGTTCCTTTTACTCAGAAGATTTATTAAACCCAATTTGATACATTTAGTCTGCGTATGCCTCTCCACACCAACACAATCAAATCTAAAGAAGCAGAAACAGGATTAAAGGGGTTTCCAATTTTTAATAGAGTCCAAAATTAAGCTTCTACATGCTGAAATATATGGAGGAACATATGGTGATATCTGCAACTCACTTTAAAATGAATTAAAGAAATAAGATGGATTGGTAATGAATAGAAGAATGAAGTGGCTAGATACATGATAAAACAATTATAGTAAAATGTTGATTGTAGGATATATAAATATTCACTGCAAACTATTTTCAAATTTTCTATTTATTTGAAAACCTTCATAATAAAATACTGGGGGAAAAAAAACAAAGCATCTAGACCACACTAATATTTTTTGTTTTTATTTTTGTTTTTTTGGGGGGGGATCTTCTGGTAAGGACTAGAAAACCTGCTAGACAAATTCTAAAAGAGCTGCAACACTTACTGTACTAATATTTAATAGAAATATAATGATAGCCACAAATTTGAGTCATATAATTTTAAATTTTCCAATAGCCATGTAAAAAAAGGGAAAAGAAACAGGTAAAATTTATGTTAATATATTTTATTTAACTCAATATATTAAAATATCATTTTCAACATGCAATCAATAAAAAGTTTAACAAAATGCTTTATATTCTTATTTTGCGTAAGTCTTCAAAATCTAGGATGTATTTTCTGCTTATAGCATATCTCAATTCTGAGTAACCACATTTCATGTGACCATTGTTTACTGGCAGTACAGATTCTGGTATAAATACAACTGGCTACCATGTTCATAAACTCATTTAAGCAGTTATATAAAGCAATATAGTAAAAGAGAAAAATAATTTCATAGGAGAATTATAATGTAATAAATTATGATCATTTTATAGTAAATCTTTCAAATAAAAAAATCACCTAAAAGTTGTAAATATTTCAAAGTATGTATTCTAATAAAGTTCTTCTACTGGGGAGTAGGAAATAATCTATTTGACAGGTGAATATGAAATAAGGACCTATGAATCACACTTTTTTTTTTTTTTTGGTAGTTACAAGGTCTTACTCTGTTGCGCAGGCTGGAGTGAGCAGTGGCACAACCGTAGCTCCCTGCAACGATCCTTCTGCCTCAGCCTCCTGAGTAGCTGAGACTGCAAGCACGTGGCAAGGTCCTGCTATGTTGCCAGACCGGTCTCAAACTCCTGTCCTCAAGCAAACCTCTTGCTAGGGCTTCCCAAAGTGCTGAGATAACAGGTGTGAACCACCACGCCTGGCCAGAATCACATTTTTTAAAAGCTATAAAACTTTTTCTCCAAACCTTAAGAAATATTTTACTAAATTTGTGGCATTTTTCCAGCATTTTCATTGTTTTTCCTCTCTTAAATATCTTCTCATTACTTCATGAGAAATATACTTCTCATTACTAATATCATAGCACACCTTAGACATGAAAGACAAATAATAACATCACATGTAGATGACACAATTTCCCTGTTGTCTTGAGTTGGAATTTCTAGAATTAGAAATTACTAAACTATCAATATTTCCCCTAGAAGATGAAACTATTTATCTAAAAATGTAAAGCTCATAAAAATAAAAATTCCCTTCTGCAATATATGTAACGGTAAAATTTTAGTGAAAAATTTTTGTTCTGTAATTCCTTAGTGACTTAAAGTAAACATAATTAGTTTCCAAATTTCTCACCAAATGAGAAGACAAAATCAACCTTGAAGTACATTAGATTAATCTGATATATTAAGGTTATTATGATTTAACCTATTAAATGCACTTTATAGATAGAAACCTATCAGGGAACAAATGATAGTCTTATTAAACATGAGGCAAGGGGCAGCCTGTTTCCAATGACTGATACATAGGCTCTGCCATCTTGTACTAATTGAAGACAACTGTCAAGAAATCTGAGCTCCAGAGCTCCCCAAAACATCACCTCTGGTTTCTACATCACTGAAGCATAGTTCAATCTTTCCCTTTTTCTAAATTTGCTTCATTCACTCCCTTACAGGTGTTTCTGAGAACACTTTCCAATAAACTTACTGCGTATAAATCTCCATCTCAGAGTTTGTTTCCAGGGAGCCTGACCCAAGAAAATTGTATCCAGTTTCTTTCCCTTCCTGAGCACATAGGGAATTATACTTCCTAGCTCCCTTATAATTAGATGGAGCTCTTTGACTAATTTTTGCCAGTGGGTTGTGAGTTTAAGTTATATGTGTCATTTCCAGTCCTAGACATTTAATTGTGGATGTAAGTTCTGTCTCCCCCTTCTGCAATACCTCAGATATCCTCTATTCCAGATGTAGCTATGCTACAGTTTGAAAGCATGTGTCCTTCCGAAATTCATATATTGAAACCTAAAACCCAATGTGAGAGTATTAAGAGGTGGAATTACCACCCTACGAAATGGCTCCAGGAAACTAGATAGGCCCTTCTTTGGCCCTTTCACTCTTCTACCATGTGAAGGTGCAGCAAGAAGGCTTTTACTAAACACTGAGTGCTGAATCCTTGATCTTAGACTTCCTGGCCTCCAGAACTATAAGAAATAAATTTTTGTTTTTATAAATTATCCAGTATCAGGTATTTTGTTATATAGCTGCACAAACAGACTAAGACAAGCTTCAAGTGGTGAGGCCTCATCAACCGAGATGGTTAGTGCCTGAGTGACTGCATGCAGCAGAGCCTTCCCCACCCCCGCCTCCTATTGACTGTAATGGATCCGCATCAGTGGTAGACAAACCTTTAGGTTAAGCCACTGATTTCAGGATTATTAACTGGTTATTGCTGCAAAGCCTAGCTTCTTGTGGCTAATACAGTGTCCATAAATACACCCTTCTCTTTGTATAATATATTCTCTTAAGAATGAATGAAAACCAATCAATTTCCTGGGTTGAATTTCCCCATACAAAATAGGCCCAAAAATTCTGTGATACTCATTTTGATGACTAAGAAAACATTTTTTCCCTCCATATATTTCTCTCCTTTGGGTTTTCAAAATGTTACAGTGGAAAAAGTCTAGAAATTTTTTTCTAGAACTGTAGCAATTCTAGATCTTATATCTTTCAGTAAAAAATGGAGATAATGCAACCTAAGAGAGTTATTGTGACAATGAAATGAGGTAATACATTTAAAATCCCCTAGCAAGTTTTAGACAATAAATATTAGTTTTCTTTCCATATTCTTATCGTGAAATAAACAACATCAGGTAAATACGGCATCACTTTAGTTTTAACTCATTTGATAGGGTGTTTCCACATGGATAATCTCAAAAGAGGTATACTTCAAAATTCAAGTAAATAAAGCTATTAGTCCTTGATATAAAGAGCATGGTTTATTTCACAAATGAATCAACAGTGCCTATAAGTTTCTGCTATTTATAAGTAGGAGTTCAGACTGAGATTTGTAAATAAAATTATTCATAATTATAAATTATTTACTCATTCTCTTTCCCTTATTTTAAAATAACTCAGGTAATTTATCTTTTACCCTGTGGTAGAATACTTTTGCATTAGAGCAATCTATTGTTCTAATATATTGATGATTTAGAATTGGTTTAGACCAGGTGTTGCAAACTAAAATGTTAATGAGGGCATACCACCACCTATAAAAATATTATTTCTAAAAACTTCAAGCCAATTTATAGGAAATTCATATGATAGAGGAGCATACTAAATGGGGAGGCAATCAGCAAATCTTGGAATTTAAGAAATTCTACAAAAAAACCTGGTTTATTTATGGCCAGAAGAGAGAAAGAGAGTGGGAAAAAAAGAGAAAAAGAGAAAGAGAGAGCAAGATGCTATAAGTTAGAAGAGATTTAAAAGACATGTCAACAAATCACTTAGTATAGCCCTTATTTTAATCTTGATTTAAACCTTATATATATATATACACACACATATATATACACATGCTGATTTAAACAAACAGTAATATATACACATACATACAGATAGACATATATGAGACAAATGAAAATTTGAACATGCTGGGTATTTGATGAAATTAAATACTTATTGTCAATGTTTAGGTGTGATAATGTATGGCTACGCATTTATTTTATAAAAGGCTCTCTATCTTTTTTGTTACATGTGCCAGGATTTACAGATAAAATGGTAGGATGTCCAGCATTCACTTAAAAAATATGCCAGAAGGAAGTGGTAGGGGTACAGATGAAACAAGATTAGAATTGAATAATGACAAAGTTGCATAAGAAAGTGGGGATTTATTTAACTATTATATCTACTGTGCTATAGGTTTGAAATGTTTTATAATAAAAGGCTTTTAAAATTTGGAAAAAAATTCTGAAATAAGAAACCAAAGAATGGATTTAAGAACTATCTCAGTTTTGTCTTTATTCTACTGCAAGCAAAACAACAAAATGAGTATGATGGTAAAAGGCAACTGTCTCTCACCCACTAGGCTGGGAACAGTGGGGATCATTGGGGATGGGGATGGACTGGATAGTGCACGTCCATTGCGAAAGGCAGGAGCAACCACACAGGCTATGGATACTCTGCATGACAGCATGGTTGGTAATGCTAGATCTTCCAATGTTTTTAGCAAAGCTGTAGATCAAGCACAGAAACAAAAGATTTTCATGTTAAATACTGGCAATTAATGCAAATTTATTTTAAATCACTCTATGGGTAAGTACTATATAGATCAAACAAAACATGACACTTTGCAGCCTCTGGTGTACAATGAACCACTGTGATGCCTTAGCAACCAGCTTCCTCATCACAGACTACTGACAGGATCCCTTTGTTGGGTCTGCATGCCTTTGATTCAGTCCTCTGCCTCATGTCCAATTTCTCTTTCTTTGCCCAGTCTCTCCAGATTGGCCCTTTACCTAGAATGACTACTTGGACTTTCAACTCCAGATTCCCTCTTGCATCTCAGATGTTCAGAGCCCCAGGGCCCAGGCCAGCCCCACTTTTAGCAGAAATCTCCATAAATCCCCTTCCCTGTCTGGTATCACCAGTGCCCTGCTCATCCAGGAGACCTGATTAGAACTGACTGGTAAGAAGCTCATAAGAAGGTGATTTGTAGTTAGGTTAAATGTTAATTAATGTGACTTTTCTAAATACAAAACACGTTTTCCTCATTCTCATTCAAGGCTAGCTTTCTCTTGGCCTTCACAAAATGCTGAACCCCTTTAGAGAGTTATATGTTGTTTGTTTATAACCCATACCAAGTTGGAAAATCACTTTCTGGTTGAGTATAAACACATCTAACATTTGACCATCAAAATGACCCAGCCATTTCCTCTACGCCCACATGTATGTGCAGTGATGTAATAAACTCTCACATATCATCTCATTAGGACTTCCAATTTGTTTGCTATTCTTGAAACTGGGCATAGTCACATAAATGTTGATTTTAGTTAGGTTTAATTTGTCTAAATGTTGCTATTTGTAATAAAACTCAGTATACAGATGTTAGATGCTTAACATGTCATTAAAAAATAGAGACTTAAAATTACAGTGCTAGAGATATTTACCATGAGGATTTTCTGAAATATAGCCTGGTTTGTTAATGTAAAATTTAATAGGATTGCCTCCCTACAGCTGATTCTTCACCGTTCCCATCTCTCACCCTTGCCGGGTATAGATCAAACACAGATTCACATTTTGTGTATTGCAGTAACTGGGACAAAATACAGGATAATGAGTTTAATCAACATCTCTAATGTTTGAAATATAGATAAATAAAATGAATTGGAATGTTGTATATAAAATATCCTCTGCTTATGGGGGCATTTAAATTACTAATATCTATCATATTATTGCCTAAGCAACAAAATCTTTAAAAAATTTAAAACTTACAAATATTATAAATCATTTATGCATTCTCCATTTCTTTGCCTTTCCTATCATCTCCCATAGATTTTTGTATAATTAATTGCCCTCTTCTAGCCCAATCTGGTGGTTATTCCTCCAATACCGAGTCCAGCTATAAGGCCTTAGTATTCCCATGCTGCCTGATGTTGGAACAGCTTCCAGTATGCCGTAATCAAGAGAAAGTCTTAATTTATATCTCATTTAGAATCAGGTTTTTATAGGCTATTATTCTCTTCATTATTTTAAACACTGTAAAAAAAAAAAAAGCAGATGTTCTTATACAGGGGAGATTATTCTCCAAAATAACTACAGGACAAGATCAACGGAAGTCCGTTAACAAAAGATAGATTTAAATGTGTAGTAGTTGTGGTGATGTGTGTGTATGTGTGTTCTGGTACAATTACCTTGTAAATTATGTTGTTTGTTTTCCTATTTTTTGAAAGAATTCAATTTCTCCTTATTTTGTTAGATAAAGCTAGAAAGTGAAAAATATCTACTGAAAATTCTTTGAACTGTAGCTATTTAACTATCCTTACATTTAAATTAAACCATTTATCAGATCTTTTCCTTAAAATTTGGCAAAAGACAGAGAAATTATGGTACAAAATAGAAAGTTAGTGTTAGAAAAGAGACACTTTAGATGCCATTAGGAAGTCCAAAATTATAGGGATTAATTGAGTTATATTCTGTATGTTAAAAATACTCAGAAAATATTCACAATGGGGTAGTTTAGGCTAACTAAAATGCTTCTTCTGGCAAGAATCATATATTTATTATGAAAGCATGGTTTATCTCATGCTGATTAAAAGTTAATAATGTCTTTAATTATTTAAAAGAGGTCAAATAAGTTATTTTACCCACAATATGCAATTTAAACAGTTGACAACTTTTAGACACTTTGGGTTTGGTAGTCAAAATGTGAAGCATCATAGATATAGTCTAAGGCCTTTTTTTTCTTTTTTTCATTTTGTAGATAAGAAGTATGCTTGACAGGCTTAGTAACTAAAATATCAAAGTGTTTTTTTTTTCTTTGTAGCCAAACTGATATTAAAACCACACTTTTGGAAATTGTGCTACAGTACATACAATCTGTCCTCTCTCCCCCAAATCTCAGTGGATTATAACAACAAAGGTTTATTTCTTACCCACCTTACATGTTGGCAACTCTGGGTTGGCTGCTGTTTTGCTCCATGTGTTTGCTGATTCTAAGATCTAGGTTAAAGAAGCCCCTACTTGGAACATGCTGTTTTATGGCAGAGTGAAAAGAGGTTTTATACAACTATACAACATCTCCTAAAGCATCTGCTTAGACATGCGGTATGTCACTTCCACTTACATTCTATTACTCAAAGCAACTTATATAGCAAAACCTGACTCAGTCAGTGGATAGAGGTGTATAATTTTCTCACTTGGAGCTTAGCAAAGAATTGGGAACAATCTCATAGTTTACAGCAACAGATTTCTGACTTCTAGAACCTCACACACTCTCTCTCTGAAAGCTTTGGGCCTTGCCATTGCATGAGGTCATGAAAGCAGGGGGTCCTGAGGGCTCACTGGCTACCATGCCATCTCTAATTTCTACTTGGGGGAGCAGATTGAAGATTTTATTGAGAACATTATGATTTGAATACCATTCATTGCTCCTGTAGTCTAGAAAACTGAATCACCAAATAGGAGTAAATTTACTCTGAGCAAGTGCTTTTCTAAGGTAAACTCACAGAGGAAAAGTTGCTATTTTTAATAAAGATTCTTCCTAGGTTAAAAATTAGTCCTTTTACATTTTTATGATCTGATTTTAAAAAGATATTTTTAGTAAATATCGTGATTGACTTCCCAATATCTATTTCAATTCATCCCCATTGAGTGGCAGTCATACAACTTGAAGACTTGCTCTTAATTCAAGGAATGGGCCTGATCCACCTAAGGATAATCCCATTTCACGTGCCTATGGCTGACTCAGCATGGTCTATTTCTGGTCAGTTCAGATATGAGGAGAAAGTTGTTGGATGCTTCTGGAAAAGATTCCCCTTTACTCTTAAAAAGAAGTAATGGAAAACTATTTGATTTACTTCCCGTAGGATGTGAACTGATAGTGCATTGCCCCAGGAGCTATGGCAGCCATTCTGAGAGCATGAGGCATGACAGCCTAAGGACAAATCTGACACTGATGATTCAAATCTGAGAGACAAGCAAAAAAATGTTGTTAGAACCCTGATTACACGATGCCTAAATCTTAGCTCCAGACTTACAGTTATGTGAGCAAATAAAACCTCATTGTTTAGTCAGATTAAATTTCTATTCAGATGCTTCTAAACAAAAGCATTGTAACCGATAAAGCATTAGTCCTTCTTTCCCTTTTTCACCTCTCCACACTATATCAAAAACCAAAACTACAAGGTTTGTGCCCATTTTCTAAGAGCTACAAGCAAATATCTCTCTCTCCTCTTGAATTCTACAATGAATAATGATATTAAAAAAAAACAAAAAACTTTTTTTTAAAGACAAGGTCTTACTCTGTTGCCCAGGATGGAATGTAGTGGTGTGATCACAGCTCACTGCAGCCTTGAGCTCCTGGGCTTGAGCAATTCTCCTACCTCAGCCTCCTGAGTGGCTAGGACTACAGGTCCACACCACCATGCCCAGCTAATTTTTTTATTTTAATTTTTTGTAGAGGGAGGGTCTCACTATGTTTCCCAGGCTAGTCTCAAACTTTTGGCCTCAAGCAATCCTCCTGCCTGAGCCTTCCTAAGTGCTGGGATTATAGGCATGAGCCACCATGCCCAGCTATTTTTAAATTATGTTTAAATATCTTACATATCAGTGTACCTAAGTACAAGGCACGGGGCAGCTTTTATAATATTATTTACATGAATGAAAATTTTAAGCAAATGATAATATATATTTCACTAGACAAGAAGAGACAAATAAAGATGGTCAAGTCACTCCTTAAAGAATATGTAAAAAGTATCATCCTCAGATTACCCATTGCATATTGTCTTAGCAGTGAGCATTTCCCCAAATAAACAAAGTCAGTGTTCAGATGAGCCAAGAAGTTGTTGAATAAACAGAAGTATGAGAGGTTCTTAGTATTAGTTTTCAATGTGACACTAAAATAACTTGAGTGGCATTAAAATCATTGTATGTCTCCATTTTCCTTATTTCAACTGCTACATTCTCCTCTATCAATGCCAAAATAGCAAGACAGCTCTGTTCCTATAAAATATTAGCTAAAATAAACATCATTCCTGACCTCTCTTTATTTGTATCTCTCCTACAATGTGTCCATGGCAAGGGTTAATTCTATTGTCTGATATAAATTTAATCTGACATTCAAAACCTCTCCCCAACCAACATCAGTTTCTCATTCCTAGCTTCTAGTCTTTAAACGGCTTATCTCTAAGTATCTCAGCAGGGAGGGAAGGCAGAGCTGAGAGAACACAGTAATAGAGAAATTCGAGTCCTGACAAGTTGCAAATTTTTATATATGTTCTGAGCCAGCAAAATAAGATTTCAGTATCAAGGGCTTGTCAAAATGTACCATCTATGCTAAAGACAGAAAAAAGAGAAAAAAAAGCATTAGAAAAGTCATAAGCAAAGGCTTCCAACTTTTTTTTTTTAATATCAGAACACTACAAAAAGTAATGCAATAATAACCATGTATTAAGAATAAATATAAGACGGAGTTTCTGCAAAAACGTGAAAATTGAAATTTAAGAGAAAAGAAACTCAGGAAAAATATAGAGGGTGTGTTTGCCACCACAGAGACACAAACACGTTGTGTATTGGCATGAGCTGCCATGCTGTTCCAGGAAGCTGTGTAGCATGGGCCTGAAAATTTTCAGAGGAAAACGTGACAGCAGCAGATGGCACAGAGAAATACAGGAACTAGAGAGGGTGGGGGTGTGAGGCAGGGAATGTCTGGGTATGAAATTTGCCACAAACGAGGGGTGGCAACCCGCTCAATATAGAGCATGGCAATTGTGCCACTAAATAGTTTAATTCCTGAATCTTCAATTCAGGAATTCCAGGAACATAGGATTCAAAAGAAAAACTGGAAATATGGAAAATAGAGAAGAAGGAACCTCAGATAAGATCCTGGTGGATCAGGGGCCCTCCTGGTTTCCTACACATGTCATGCCACTCCACAAAGGAGGCAGGTGGATTAGGGGATGGTTTCCCCAAGATATTATAAATCGAATGCCATAATGAATACTTTCCTGGGATATGTCTATCAAATTTTAAGTCACAGGTTGAGAATTTTATATAACTAGCATAGACCAATCAGCACGTTGCTGATATAGTCTAAGGCTTTTAGACTGAGAATGAAACCAAGAAGATTTCTGAGAATCTTGCTGAGAATGAAACCAAAAAGATTTTTGGTTTCTGAAAGACCTGTTTCCATTTAGAAACTAGTAAGTGGTGATAATAATATGAATCTTTATCATTTATTGAACACTAAAGATTTGCTCATATCAATGGATGTGGGACTGGGGCTGTGATAACCTTAATGGTTCTGTTAACTATTTAGACACTTTATAAGAAGGGAACTGTAAGGCTGGATTAATGCAATTAATTTTGGCTAATGTACTGAAAGAATTCAATATCTAATTAAGGATGCTTGAAGCCTCGGTTGCAGAAGGAACCCCAAATATACACTTGCATCTGACTGAGACCTCTCTGGCTGAGACAGGGCAGAAAATAATCATAACCTTTAATTTCTACAAGTTTAACTATAAATGATTAAAATATTAATTTGGGCCTTTAGTTTCTCCCTGTAAATATACTAATAGGAGTAAGAGTTTCACTGTTCAAATTTGAGGCAGATTTTTATTGCTAGCATTGTCTTACTTATATCAATTTTAGTCTATCACTTAAGCTCATTTCTTAGTCTCAGATAAATTATATTGGACAGCACACCTAGGCAAAATTTAAGAAAGGAAATTAAATAAATGGTAAATTCTTCAGGCTAGGATAGAGTTTGTCATCCTCCGCACAATTGACACTTTGAGCTGATAATTCCTTTGTGGAGGGATGTCTTGTGAGTTGTACAATGTCTAACAGCAACCCAGCCCTTTATTCACTAGATAACAGTAGCACTGCCCCTTCCCCATTTGTGACAACCAAAAATGTCTCCAGACACTGCCAAATATCCCCTTGGGCTGCAGTCCCAAACCACCCCCCGCCCCCTGCAGCCTCCTGGGCAGCAGCCCAGTACTGGTCTGTAGCCTGTTAGGAACCAGGCTGTGCATCACCACGTGAGCTCTGCCTCCCGACCGCCCCCCTGCCCTGCCTCTGCCCCCAGGTGGAAAAGTTGTCTTCCATGAAATGGGTCCATGGTGCCAAAAAGGTTGGGGACCATTGCCCTGGGAGACAAATCCCCCCTTGATGGAGAATCTCTGGTCTAGAGTTTAGCATAGCATTTGAGATACTTTGGTTAATACCAGGCAGGTTCTGACTCACTTTAGAGGCTTTTAACAGCAAAAACTGAACTATTCACCAACATACACAGGAAAAGTGGTACTTTTCAGGGGAGCAGCCTTGGAAAGACAGAAGCAAGTTTGCCCTTAAAAGTTCTGGTCTCCTTTCCCAAGGGAAACGCATAGTTAACCACAGGGTGGGTGTTAAGCCTAAACAGTCACAGGAACAAAATCAAGAATCATTTTCTCAGCTGGGCGTGGTGGTTCATGCCTGTAATCCTAGCACTCTGAGAGGCCGAGGCGGGCGGATGGCTCAAGGTCAGGAGTTCAAAACCAGCCTGAGCAAGAGTGAGACACTGTCTCTACTAAAAAATAGAAAGAAATTAATTGGCCAACTAAAAATATATATAGAAAAAATTGGCCGGGCATGGTGGCACATGCCTGTAGTCCCAGCTACTTGGGAGGCTGAGGCAGAAGGATCGCTTGGGGAGGCTGAGGCAGAAGGATTGCTTGAGCCCAGGAGTTTGAGGTTGCTGTGAGCTAGGCTGATGCCACGGCACTCTAGCCCGGACAACAGAGTAAGACTCTGTGTCAAAAAAAGAAAGAATCACTTTCTCTTTCCCCCACATTGTTGTCCAGGCCTATAGAACAGGGAGCCAAGGAAGAATGAGTGACTTATCTTATCGGAGAAATCTGACTACACAGGTCCAATAACCAAAAGGTGGGGGCAGAATCCCTCTCACTATTGCACTTAATAACCC
Source organism: Lepilemur ruficaudatus (assembly GCA_963574885.1). NCBI lineage: Eukaryota > Metazoa > Chordata > Mammalia > Primates > Lepilemuridae > Lepilemur > Lepilemur ruficaudatus. The sequence goes on from CAUYRT010044091.1 coordinate 34,605, forward strand.
ACTTAAGGAATTTTAGATGTTTTTCCCACAGCTTTGGGATTGCTTATTTAAGTGTCCTGGTTACCAAGTTAAAAATGCTTCCAATGAGGAAGGTAGTCAGGTTCTTTCTAACTGGAAGCTGAGACAATACTAACCATTTAGACTTTCCCAACCACTGAACTAAGTGGCAAAAAAGGTTACTCTATTATTCAGGGAGATTGTTTCCTATTACCATGGAAATATAGGTGATAATTCTCTGACTCTCTCCCTAATGTGGGGCAAAGTTCTTGGCCATAGCTATATTGCTGACCCTCCATGACTGGAGCTCCTGCCAGGCAGCTTCTCTACCATGTGGTTCCAGTAATACTAGCTCAGGCCCCTTACCATGTCAATTCTAGCTTCCCACAATTGCTAGTTCCTTCTTCTGCCCTGAAGTCCCCACTCAGAGTTAAAGCCAAAGCTGTTGCAATTAACTGCAAGGACCTACATAGTTACATGTCTGCTATAACCATTTGCCCTGTATATCTCTGACCTCATTCCCTAGCAAGTTCCCCTTCACTTACTCCATTCCACCTACATAGACCTCTTTAGTGTTCCTCAAACATACCAGGAACCCTCTGTCCTCAGGGTGTTAGTACTTACTCTTTGCTCTGCCTGGAACACTTCGCTCTGATGACTGGGAATTGGCATCAATATAATCCAGTAGAGAAGGAAAGATGGGAGGGAGGGCATTGAGCAGGTGGAACAGACGAAGGAAAGATTCTCCATGAGGCGATCATTACTGAGTCTGAGGATGAATGTGTGGGGTTCCATATTTTATGCTCTCTATTTTAATATAAATTTAAAAGAATCTCTGGGGTAAGCTCCAAGAAATGTGCATTTTTGCACACGTGCAGGCTTCTCCTGTGATACTCATGTACTAGTTGTTTGAGAACCCTTGTTCCACTGCCTATGAATCTTCCTGTCATTTTGCAGAGTGTGAGCGTTTCCACACAGGTCTGGCCATGCAATTTCTCCTCATTCATCTTTATCATCTTCTGCTCACTAAACTCTCATCACAAGTCCTGGCCACATTCTTAGAATTGTTTCCTTTCTGATGTCCACCTTAGGTTTTTGTTAGGTGCTATGTGGGAGCTCTTTATGCCCTTTAATAAGCCTGATAGTTTTCCTCAAACCCTTTTCCTAGTGTCACCACCAGATCAGCTGACATTCTGCTCTCACATAATTACAGACTGCCTTGGGCAACAAGATAAACATAGAACATACCCTTCAGGTCCCTGGGAACACTCCCTCCCGTTTACAGTTCGGAGTTTGCAGATGATCTACAAATCCGTAGTTTTTGAGTTTCCTCCTAGAAATGACCCCATTAAATTGTTACAACGAAATTCCCAGTTGCCCTGACATTTTTCTCTTAAACTTGCTGATAACCTACAAAGTTAGAAACCCCTGGGAACCAAGAGGACTATTGGCTGTTGCTCATAGCAGACAGCTATTAGTCTACTACAGTGTTGGTAATTAATAGTAATTTGTATCAGCTAAGTGTGAGCCAGACCACCTCAGCAGGCACCATAAACACACAGAAGTTCTGGAGCCAAATATTCCAAACACTGGCAAATGCTGGCACTTCTCCTTGCCTGCTATTCCCAGATGGGCGTTTTTTGTTTGTTTTTAAAGCAGTGATGCATTGTGCAGTGAGAGAAGCAGTAGGCTGGGAGTTCAAAACAGCTATACCAATAACCACCTGAATAATGTTTGATAAATTCTTGTAACCCTCAATCCCTTTATCCTTTTAAGCCTTAATCCCTTCATTTGGAGATTTGAACACATGATTTTAAAGCCTTTCTACCCACACATCATTTTTTTTAGAGATAGAGCCTCACTATGTCACCCAGGGTAGAGCACAGTGGCACAATCAAAGCTCACTGCAGCCTTGAACTGTTGGGCTCAGGAGATCCTCCCACCTCAGCCTCCCAAGTAGCTGGAACTAGAGGTGTGAACCACCACACTCAGCTAATTTATTTTTATTTTTTTATTGAGGCAGGGGTTGGTGTGTCTTACTATGTTGCCCAGGCTGGTCTCAAACTCCTGGACTCGAGCAATCCTTTGGCCTCAGCCTCTCAAAGTGCTGGGATCACAGGCATGAGTCACTGTGCCTAGATGCACATCATATTAATTTTCTATTGCTGCTGTGAAAAAAACCCCACAAATTTATTGACTTAAAGGACAACAAATGTATTATGTTACAATTCCATAGGTCAGAGTGCTTCACAAGTTTCACTGAGCTAAAATCAAAGTGTCAACAAGGCAGCATTCTTTTCTAGACACTCTAGGGGAGAATCTGTTTCCTTGCCTTTTCCAGCTTCTTCTAAAATCTGCCCACATTCCTTGTCTAATGGCTCCCTTCCTGCCTCTTCAAAGCCAGGCATGTCTCAACTCTGACCATTCTTCCATAATCACAGCTGCTTCTGACCTTGAACTGAACTGGGAAAGGTTCTCTGCTTTTATGAACTAATGTGATCAGACTGGGGCCCACTCAGATTATCCAGGATAATCTCATTTCAAAATCCTTACCTAATTCACCTCTGAAAGTCCTTTTTACCATGTAAGGTGACATATTCACGGTTCTAGGGATTAGGGTGTGAATATTTTTTTTGGGGGGGTGCATTATTCTGTCTACAATACATATTAAATTTTGAGAAGCTCCTGCTCCCACAACATATTGATTTATATAAGAAAATAATGAAGTGGAATTCTTTTACTTGTCTGTGGTTGACTGCATTCTTCCTGTTATGGGCTGAATTGTATCTCCAGAAAATTAATATGTTGAAATCCTAACTTCTAGTACCTCAGAATGTGACTGTATTTGGAGATAGGGCCTCTAAAGAGGTTCTCATCCAATATGACTGGTGTCTTTCTAAGAAGAAGAGATTAGGATACAAATATGCACAGAGCAAAGAGACCATGTGAAGACAGAGGGAGAAGATGCCATCTACACAATCTACAAGCCAAGGAGAGAAGCCTCAGAGGAAACCGACCTTGATGACATACTTTCATCTTGAGCTTCTAGCTTCCAGAGTTGTGAGGAAATATATATATATATATATATATATTTTACTGGAAATCTTCTGAGAGAAAATTACCTCTGTTGTTCAAGCCACCCGGGCCATGGTACTTAGTTTTAGCAGCCCTAGCACACTGACACACTCTCCAATGCTGTATCAACATATTTTGAGACAACCATGACTGCAGTCCCAACATTACTACTTCATTATCAAGCTACTGAAGTCTTCCTAGCCCAATTTTAATTACTTTGTCCCTCTCTCCCTGATAATAACCTAATTTCCACCTCAATGTGACACAGAACCATAACCAGTCCAGCCAGCCTTTCCTTGGTTACTCAGTATGAAAAAAACAGGTTCATCCTTCTCAAAATCACACACTCAGCTCAGTTCTTTGTCTAATCCCTGCTGCTTTCCCCAAGATTGTATGCCTTTAATTACCCCTCTTTCTCTAATACATCAATGTCTCTGTCGAAGGATCTTTCTTCTCTAACTACAAAAACATTCGGTTCTACCTGTTTAGTCTCACTGCTTTGTAGGTACAGCCACTAGCCTATTGTTCTCTTAAAGCACTAAACTTCTAGAAAAATAATCTGCGTTCAGCCTCTACAGCCTCATCACCAATTCACTCCTTCCCACCTTCCAGTCTGAATTTCATCCCAAACATTTGGCTCAAACTGCAGCCTCTGATGTCACTGGTAACCTTTTTTATGACTGCCAAATCTAGCAGTCTCTTCTCACTTCTCACTGCATTCTCCTTGATTGATCTTGTAGTTTTTGACAGTATAGACTGCCCTCTTTCTCAATGCAGTATTGGTTTTTTTTTCCTTTCTCTCAAACCTTTCCTTCTTTGCCTCTTGCACTAATTCTACTTCTAAAAATATTCATTGAACCTCTATTATGTTTCAGCAAAAGACCGATTCCTATCTTTAAAGAATTTGCTGTTTCTCTTCCCTTCCTGAATTGTACTTTCCCATGTTTAAATGTAAATTGCTACCCAAAGATCAATCCTTGTTATCTTCTCATTTTGTATGGTTTTTCTCATAGTATGAGACTAATGATTTCAAATAGGGCTTCAAGGCAAATGAAGCCCAAAACCTTATTTCTCTCCCATCATTCTCACTACACTTTTCTACCAGCTTGTTCCTCTAATATGACTTCAACATGTTGTCAGTCTTGAATAATGGGATTCAGAAAATGTGATTAAGTATAGAGTTTATTAGAGCCCAAAGCTTGAGGATGACCAAATGGGAGGCACAGATTCAGGTTGCCCTGAATATGCACTTCAATTAACAGCTACAAGTGGGTTTTTAAGGAAAAAAGAAGAGGCAGTTCCTAAGTTGTTTACCAAGAATTTACATTAAAACAACATAAGCTATTCATTGGCTACACATTGTCCTTTGTATCACAAATACTAGGAACATAAAAATAAATGGGTGAGGCAGCTAGTCAGAAACAAAAATGGGTGGGATATTCGGGGAGAGGGATCATGACTGTAGTCCCATACTCATGTCTCTCTAGGCCTGATAAATTTTGCATACCTCACATAGCTCAAACTTTTCTGAGCTATTTTTCTTTTCTCGATGTCTAAAACTAAACTTTTTATCAGTTAAAAAACTATCCTTACCAAAATTGTGCATTGAAAAAGACAGAATATACAATATTAAACACTTGGCAGACTTGACAATTAGGTTAAAACAAATAATATGAATTTTAATGTGGATAAATGCAAAGCCCTACAGATATCTATTGTACAGATACAAATATGAGAGACCAATTCTTAAAAAGGAATCTATAGAAAGAAACATGAAGCTGGGCATGGTGGTACACACACCTGTAGTCCCAGCTATTCTGGAGCCTGAGGTGGGAGGATGGCTTGAGCCCAGGAGTTCGACACCAGCCTAGTGAGAATCCATCTCTTAAATAAAATTAAATTTAAATTTTAAAAAAAGGAAATATAAAAAGAGACTGTATTAAAAAGCTAGCAAATTTCAGATTATATTAAGATAGCATAGTATTTACAAGAAGGAAATGTATTCCATTATTCTCTGGGCAGATGATACTAGAGTCAAACTTTTAAAATAGTTGCTGGAACTTAGCTATAGCTAGCAGAGAAGATCAGTAAAAACAATCAGGAGGGAAGGAATCTGGAAATCATTTCCTATGACAAAATATTTTAAAAAGAGAAAAAATAACTACTTTGGGTCAAACAGCTTCAAGTGCTTAAAAAGCTGGTATATGAAAATGTAGCTATAGAGAACAAAACACGTGATAAAGTCCAACTCAAAAAATGAAAGATGTTTCTAACAAAGATGTTAAATATACATATATTGTTGCCATATAATAGCCTCTGTATCCTAAACTTCAGATTCAAATAGTATTGAATACCAATACTGGTTCAGCAACAACCACCTAGCTCATCCTGGAGATGAGCGTCATCTCCTCATATATAAAATTGGATAGAATTATTCTGGGTTGTTATGAAGATTATACATAATACTGTGAATAATTTGGATTCTATTATTATAATTTTTAACAACATATAGGTGAGAATTCTGAAAAAATTAGCTGTAAGTTCCTCTATAATTCTAAAATTCTATGATTCCAGATTTGCTGAGAGCCTGGCCAAAATATATAACATTTTTTAAATGCATTTGTTTTTCTACATCACAAAACAGTTCTGTTATTCCTGTATTAGTCAGAATTCTCCAGAGAAACAGAACCAATGGGAAGTGTGTACATATATATGTATATGTGCATGCATATATTTGTGTAT